>CM052202.1:1153901-1311480 GCA_028455805.1 Lasioglossum figueresi | reverse complement strand
ATATATTTATATAAGTGTAATACTTCTTTCTCAATAATACTTTTTAAAATTATCTAACTGTACAGTATTTTTTAAGCAATTTAGCTTACATATTTTATATTTACAAAACAATTCAGTGTCTAAACTATATACATACAGGCTAGTTTTAAAGGGAAAGGAGCAATAAAGCTTGTAGCGTTGCAAAAAACAGGAAATTGATATGAAATAACAGGACACTGACTTTAGTAAAGTGAGTCACAAGGTTAACAAATAACAGACATGATAAGATGATAAGATTTGAAAGTTCAAGAGCATTTTATGTTAAAGGTCTGTTAAATTTTTTTGGAGTAGGATATTCATGGGTGAGTGTAATGTTAGATAGGAATGAAAGTTTTTGTAAATGAGTACAAACGTATTTCAGGTGTTTTCTTTTGAGAAATCGACCATAGTGTTACATAGTGATTTGAGAAAGAATTTGCAGAGATTCATTGTTATTGTAGATCAAGTTTTCGCAGCGTAGGAGGATACATGAAGGAAGGATAACGTTAAATTTATGAATAGCAACATAGGCGCGGAGATATGTCTACCTTAAATACCTAAAATTCAGTCTACCCTATTATTCATTGCAAACATGCTGGTGGAGTTTAAATCTCTCGTTCCCTCGTATTAAGTTGAATTCCGATGTGTCTGCAACACAATACATAACAAAAGCACATAAATACAAATCCGAAAGATTTTTGTAAATGATAGATACCAACCAATATTGAAGTTTTCTGAAGTGTCTCATCATGGAATGTCTTTTCAATGATCTATGAATACAAGATCTGTCTTATTTAAAGGCAACTGAAGAAAAGACTTGTTCCTTGATGGTAATTTTTACTTTCATAAGATTTGTTGCACATGCGAGGATTTTGTATTTACGTAATAAGTGAGGTACTAACATTTCATAGAATCACTTATTATTGTTTTACTGCTCCAGCGACTCGCATCCAAACAAAACGTATTCTTCTCTTGATAACCAAAATGGATTACCTTCTAGGTATTCAGGAGGAGTCTTACCTAAAAATTATACGGGTGTATAGAGAATTGAACATTTCATAAATTCATTGAAAACATTATCGTATGTGCTTACCAGGATGTACAGCTAAAGGCACATAAGTGGAACCCATAGCAACATGCCAACTATGTGTACCAGGACAATTTCTAACTTCTAGAATTTTACTATGTTCAGACAACAATTCTTGTAAATCTTTAGTTAATCTTAACTCAAAACCTGAAAGATCAGTGTTGCCTCCGGTAAGCAAGATGTTTGAGAGGCAATCGTACATTAGATCCTCTGATAAACCAGATGTAACATCTTTTATTACTTGTGGTAAGCCAAGATTAATATACATCATTTCAGGAGCAATATATAATTCTGAATCGAAGGAGACTCTCTGGAAGTTATAATAATAATTATATAGTAAAACAGTAAAATATTGTTTTTAAACGCTTTTAAAAATTAGCAGATATAATGTATATAATGCCTAATATTATCCCTGATCATATTAGGTTGTTGATCTCCTATATCTCTAGAATCTACATACCCAGTGTTGCTTGTAAGCAGCAGCATAGCTATCAACCCTAAGATTAATGTGTTCCTTGGATTTTTGTCCTACTCGTTTTTCTTCATTTTTGATATTATAGCTTAGTCTACATTTTTCTTTAACAGTTAGGGTATCCAAATATGATATAGGAATTTGATGATACTCCTTTGGTTGCCAATGCATAGCTTGTTTCAAGTGATAAGCTACATGCCAACCACCTACAGGCAATAATCTCCAACGTTCTGGTACAACACGGCCACCAATCACAACAGCTACCGTTGTACTAAGAGCTCCGCTATCAACAATGACGCAAGTTTCCACACCCAACATTGCACACGCTGCTAAAGGTTTAGGTACCAAACATACTCTGCAAAGTTCATAATAATATCTTTACAGTATAGATAGTTTTTAGGACAGTGTAATTTTTAAAAATTTTATTTCCATTTGATTATACCTTGCTACTTTAACTTCTTGGAACAAATAGTGCAGCAATTGTTTTCTGAGCATTGGATGCATCGCTAATGGTTCGCAGAACATAAGCACTGCATTAGGTTTTCTTAGCGTTGAAGTTAAATGCATTTGCTGAAACAAGTGATCGACAAATGTTTTGAGAACTGTGAAAGATCCATCGCTCAATGCTTCTGCCGGACTAACAACATCGACATTTGGAATTCCAAGAACTTCAACAGTATCGGTACAATACCCATTTATAAGTTTCTCGTAAGTTGGATTTGGCCTTGTATAACATGTCGGGTCATTCTGATGCGTGGTTAATCTTTTCTTTTCTCTATATAATTTAACCGGGTTACAGAAAATACAAAATGGACCGCTGGGCCTTGGAACTTTGGTTTCCAACTGTGACAACTTCAACAATTTCAGTTTCTTTGCCAACGACTTTCCATCGCACTTTGGGCGTGTACTACTACTTGGAACATTTTGTGTTTGAGTTTGCTCCATGTGTGTTTCATTATTGTATTTGGGTATGCCAAACATTGACAAATGTCTTCTTAAGCCAAAATTCGGTGTGATAACCCATGTGTATTTGTTTCCAATTTCGATTACTACTTTAGCACTGGTACCTTCAACACAATTTCTCTGACACGTGTAACCACTGCAGTGGTAACATTTTGGAAATGGTACATTTTCTCCTAAAGTGAGTACCATATGTAGTCTGTAACACATCGCTTTAAAACTAACGCTAAGTAGTTGCAAACACTTTATGTCTGGAAACCTGAAGTGTACTTTTGAAATCAATTCTTGCCATTTCATTTTCCTATAAAAAATGGGATAATTAGTAGCCAAAAAGGTAAAACAGTACACTTTAAAAATACATATATATTGATAAAGAAAGATGATAGAAAATGGCCAAAATCTAGATAGTATTGACTTTCAGTTACAAAATAGCATTTGAATGTTATTTAAAAACCTATCTGTTTAGGTTTTGCATACAAATCGTCAGTGAGGTACAAGAACTGTCGCGTTTCGGTAGTTTTTGTTTGAGTTCGGCGAAAATCGGCGATGTAATCGACCTAATTTGTATACCTCGCTGTGTCGAAAGTTTGTCGAATTCATTGGGATTGTCGCATGGACCATTGTATCCTTCTTCCCTATGTCAAATCCATGAAAATATAGTTCATTAGGTTGTTGCTCTAACAAACGTTGGTACGATCCTATCTTTTCAATTTCAAATTTTCTGCTCCTTATTCCTTCTGAAACCGATGGCCCACCAAAGCCCTATAAATAGGGCTGCACTGTTCTTATCATTACGTCTTGTCACTGTTCACACTCTTTGTTCTAGCATCAAGCTTTCGATTGCTAAACTCTCAATCGACTGATCACCTTGTTCTCGTTTCTATTCTGTGTCTCCGTGGACGTCACAATCATACGCCAACTATTCTCCGCTTTCTTTGTATTTTCCATTTCCCTCAATTCTTGTATATTTTCCGTTTTATTATATTATATTTTTGTTGCACTTTAATCTCTATTTTCTATCTTCACCTCTTCATCCTTTTGAACCTCATCTCACTCGTCTTTAGTTCTAACAAATGTTTTCCCTTCATATATCGGGTGAATAATTGTACATCTGCAATTTCTTGTGATCTATAGAATGGCACTTTATTAATATTTTGGGTGTCAGAGCCGTCCAGCTTTTGACCATTTTCTACCACTGAACAAATATGACATTTAGAGATATTGACAATTGCGAAATTTGTAAAAATTCAATGAAAATTTGATTTTCTCATTGAAAACTTGAAATGCCACGAGGTTACATTTATTTATCAATTAAGTTATTGAACTTTAACGCGAGATTGATATAAACTTAACCTCAACCTTACCATAGGTAATCCGTATCCGACGTTTTCCTTAAGTATTTGCATGTGCTACCGAAAGCAATAATATCAGGTACGTCACAATATAACAAAATTTTTATCCAAATTTCTTCAGGGAAGACTGCTGGATCCATAATTATTAATATAAACGATACAAAAGGTACAATTAACAGTTACTAATACAAGATTGCAGACACTCCCCAGAAACGGTGAATACGCTAGTCAAGTTCAAGGTTACAATGGTGAAAATAGTGAATCAATATATTATCAACGGGCGATACCTCAATAAGAATTACTATGACGGTTATTATGTAATTAGTAACATATAATATTATATGGTGAAAGCAAATGTTATGTAGTAAATATGGAAACGACATTGTAGATGTTACTTTTGCGACTATAAACTACTATAGAAATTACGCATTTCGTTAGGGGAAATTTTAAATATGATTATTACATATCTATATTTATTTGAGAAATATATGGTCTGGAAAAATATAGTACACGTTTCTTCAAAAATAAAAATTTAATGTGATATTTATAATGATTTTCATATTCAAAACATATTGTTTGTACATGTAATACTGGCTGTTATCTTAAATATTTAAATTAATTGCATTCATGAACCTCCGAGAAGCGCGTCTATATAAGGATTTTTATGAGATAGAACTTCATCTTTGTACGTTGAGATTTGTCTCTTCAACTCTTCATCAGATGAAGATTTATCTAATCTTTTACATTTATTAACAAATTCCGTTATAAGCCCCTCAGCTTCCTATAATATATTAATATCAATTATCTAAATGACTATTTCGATAGTAATGCCTAAAAACTAGTACTAAATAAATTTATTGGATTCTCATTAACGCTAAAAAGCTACATAATAATGTTACCTTAATAATTTTTTGTCTCTTCTGTGGGTTATCAGATCCTTCGAAAACAGAGCCTTTGTAGTCTTCAAGTTCCGCTTGCTTGCATTTAGCAAACTAGAAAATAGATTATTCTTTGTAATTAAGATGCGCAAAAATTTGTGTGCCAAATGTTTACCTCTATCACTTCCTGTGGGAAATTGGCCATTTTAGCGACATGTATTCCAAAACTCTGATCGCAAATGCCTGGTTTTACTTTGTATAATAAAGTTAACTTATTGTCATTAACAAGGGCTGTAACATGCTGGTTTTTAACTGCATATATCTCCTCTTCCAATTTTGTAATTTCATGAAAATGTGTCGCGAAAAGACAGTAGCTTTTAACATCTCTTGCCAAGTATCTACAAAACCACTAATTACAATCTCGATTAAGAGGGAAGGGTATTAATACAAAGTTCAAAACTTACTCAGCAATTGACCATGCTATACCACAACCTTCATAAGTTGATGTACCTCTTCCTAACTCATCAATCAGTACAAGAGAATTACACGTAGCTGTCTATTAACAAATTTAAATACGATCATTTTCTACATAAAGCGAAGTGTTAGTTATTTGAACATACCTTCAGTATGGCAGCAGTTTCTATCATTTCCATCATGAACGTGGAAATTCCTTTTAATTGTGAGTCGTCAGCACCTACTCGGGCTAATATACAATCCAATAATGATATCTTTGCTTGGTCACAGGGAACAAAACTTCCAATATGAGCCATTAGTGCAGTGACACCAACAGATCTTATATATGTGCTTTTACCTCCCATGTTTGGACCCGTTATAATACAAAAATGATATTCTCCTGCAATAATAAAAAATGGAATTCCTCTTGATCTTGATTATCACGGGACGTCAATGGTAGATAATAGAGGTATGCGAGAACCCGAAAATGTCGGGTTGTCAGCTGTTCGAGAACTATATTTGGGATCGGGACGGGTTAGTTGAGCATATTAGGGTTTTCAAATATATCGGGATTCATGAATATTCTCGGGAATCCCCCTTATTCGAGAACTCGACTTGTCTCGGCTAGGGCTGCTACTTTACCGAAGCTTCGATTTCCCAAACTTCGAAGGTGATGAGAATTTAAGCTCGATTTCTGAAACTTCGAAAGTAATGAGAATCGAAGTTTTAAAATTTTCGACTTTCGAAGGAAAATAACAGCCCTAGTCTCGACCCATTCTGACCATCGGGTTCTCGCACACCTGTAGTAGAGAAAAAGAAAAATATTACCTCTTTTAAAATTGACATCATTAGCTATATAGTCCACTCCTTCCTGAATTTCTAAACAAGGATGTCGAACTTGAACAAGACTCAATTCACCTGTTTCGCTAGGCAGCATATCGGGACGAACATAAGGTTTATTGGCACTCACAGCAGCAGAAGCAAAAGCAGTGAGTACATCAAGAGAAGCTAATGCAATGCCAATAGCTTTTACGGGTCCACTGTATCCGGCTAATAATAACAATGATTCAATTTAAGTTATGATCGATTATTTTGTTACAATGGGGGATGTAATAATACCTGCGATTTCAATTATCTCTGTCACAACCTTTTTTTGTTCTACTGTATATTTATCTCTAGCAGCAATGTAATCATCATTTAAATCACTGAGTCTACTGCTTCGGAATCGTACACCACTTTTATTCGAATCTAAAATAGTGTACTGCTTTTTATTTCTTAGTATTTTTTCTTCCTTTAGCGTGATACGCAAGTAATAGCCCAATTGTTGATTGGATTCTAGTTTTAACGTTTTGCCAGCTTCAATTGAGAGATCTGCAGCAACTTTGCCTAATTGTGTTTGAATTTTCTCCTCCATTTCATTCATAGTATCCTTTAGCTCTGGTAACACGATAATGAATTAATATAAATTTGTATAAAGTTAAAGATAATTTATATAAGTACCTTTTAATTCCTCATCAAATTCTGGTCGCACTAAGAAGTCTCCTTTCTCAGCAGCCTCCAAATCAATTGTTTGTTCAACCATCTGTTGGTATTTATCCATATCGTTAATAAGTTCTGATAGTGGATCGGTGAACATTGTTTTTAAAGCTATTACATTTACGCTAGATAATTGTTCTAGCAATCTTGGTAGTTGCGAGACACTTGTGTAAATTCTGAAATAAAAAATAAATCAATTCTGACACTTAAATGCACCCAACATTTTCCGGTTTTTGCACACCTCTATAAAAAATGTTGAAGAAGAATAGAGGTATACGTACTTGTAACAATCTTGCAAATTTGCTTTTTTCCTGGACAATTTCTTTGAGAGTATTTGTAAATCTGGTATACGCCTTAAATGGTCGTCACTGAGTGCAGATCGTAAGTCATTATCATTTACCAATGCTTCTACAATGTCATGTCTTTCTTTAATGAGAGATAAATCTTTAAGGGGCTGCCTCACCCATTGTGCCAGCAGCCTATGACCTTGTGGTGTTCTACATTTGTCCAAAAGCGCTAAAATACTTGACGGTGCATTTCCACTTAATGCAGAAGGTGTGTCATTACGTGATTCGATGTTAAGCGCTTTCACAGCAGCTGCATCTAATTTCAAATAACGCGAATGTTCTATTTGATCTATACTGAACTGATTCAAATTCCCCTCATCCGATGTTAACTATTCGAAAAGCGTTGCATTAGATTGTAATTTGAGAAATTATTACCTATTTTTACGATTTAATAACATGATACTTACATCCAAGTATTTAATGAGAGCAGATGTAGCAGACATGGCAAGGCTTAAATTTACTTCGGGCAAGGACTGTACATTCTGCTGTTGACCCTTCTTGAATTTGATTAAAGTATTTAAGTCTTGTATGATCGACTCACTGGAAAATTCATTTTTTTTTTCTTAAGCTGACCATTACATTATTTCGGTCCATCACCTACAAAAATAAATATATTGGTAAAAATGTGGAGTAAAGAGTTTTATTCAGGATCGGCACGCGCCCTCGAGAATATTCGAAAACCCGACACATCTCAAAAATACCCTTGCACCGAATTAAAGACATGGATATTCTATTAAATTTCAGTTCAAGGGCATTTTTTATGCCCTTATCCAACTATACCCTTTCTACCAATTAGATTAGATTAGCTTCTCATAATCTAACTAAATGTATGTAAAAGTAATACTTACTTGTTTCAGAGTTTGAAATTCGTAGCTACCTTCGCCTTGAATTAATAAGCATTCTTTAGGGGCTAGTGTAACAACCAGAGATTCCAGATTAGAAAATGATTCATTGTCTTGAAATTCGCAAACAGAAAATAAAGTCGCAGTGGTGTCTACACAGCTTAAACCAACCATCTGTAAAATATTGTAATAATTAACATACTTCTCAGAAATCACTCTTTCATCTGGAATAGTTTTCATCATGGATGCTCATTATGACTCACTCTGGACTTTCCATCGATTCCCAGTTTAACAGCTATTACACGCACTGTTTCTGCCACATCATTATTGCCAAACAGCACATCCTCGAACTGTGCTAAATTTCCAGGAGAGCCTTTATATTCTAATACCCAGTTTTGATTTTTGACTGATCCTTGATTGACATACACTTCTACTCTGTATTGTCTAACTAATAATAAATCACGTATGAAAGCCTCGAAGTGGTTTTTATTCAGAATAACTCCCTCGGTTTTGTATGGATCTGTATCAAGTATTTATTTTATCATATAGATTGAAACTAAACATTGAGAGTAAATACATACCTGAACCTATCATTTTGCAAACGGACGTAGTTTTGAAAACTTCTTGAGCAGCAAAGAGAGCATCGCTTCCATGTAACGTGTAATAATCTGATCTATTAAAAAATCGTATGGTAGTATTGAGTTTCTGAAACAAATGATTGAAATTAATTTCAGCGCAGCATGTTAATAAATCATTCTATCAAGATCTGTGTGGCACGAAGTTGTTTTTCTGTCTATCCTTGACCTATTTATGTAAGTTGCAAGGTCCATGCGTGTTTGACATGAGCATTACATTTTTTAATTTATTTCATGCGCAGTGTCTGCATAATAATTCAATAGACGTTTCAATAATTGTAGTTTATCAATTATCAAAGTATAATCTTATAAGATTTTCTCTTAAATTTTTTATTTGTAACTTTTATTATACTGATATTGTATAAAATATTAGAAAAATACATGTATATACTCGATACTATGAACACGAGGACTGTGATAATTGGCCCTAAGTCATAATTATTACATTTCATACTTCCAAGAAAGCGAAGAATCTTGTTTTATATCTGTAGGTCAATGTCTATCTCGGGGTCAAAGCATCATGCACTGATATTAATGTAATGTGTGACTACAAGGAAAATCCGTTATTCTGTGAAGAATAATTATTGACTTTGAATTACCAGCATACAGAGTACATATTAATCGATTTACATTTTTAATTCGATTGATTGATTAATGCTTACAAATAAAAAAAGTTGATCATAAAAAGTCATGATTTAACTAATTAATAAAATTAGCGAATTACCGAATATAAATATTAATAATTGGTCATTTATCGTTGATGGAAAGTATTGCCGACCATTAAGTATAAAATAAAATGATTTTAATAAGATATGAGCTGACAACAGATTCTTATTATTCATTCTTATTACGATAAAAGATCACAGTTCATATTCCAGGAAGGTCAGGAATATGTGTATGTATATGCTTCAAATAGGCCATGACAAAAACATCATGTGCTGAAATACTTTGTTCACATTTAAAAGTGAATAACACAAAATTAATAAAATGTATTCTATTAAAAACTTATTTTTAAATCTTCAATAAAAATTGTATCAATGCTTGAACTTATTACTGTATCCTCGTGGTAATTACCTTGAAATTCTACCTATTATGAAATAAGGATGTATTAAAACATTACAAGAAGGATGTTACACATTCAGAATGACTTCATTGATGACACACCATTTCAAATATGGAGAACTATTTATAAGTATTACCAGGAAGTTAAAGGAATTACACCTGCACATTCAAAGAATACAAAAGAGCTATTTCGTTACGAATGCAAAATTGTTAATATAAAAATTATAAACGAAGATTTTATGTCTTATTTTAGAAAATTTCAGAAAGTAGATAACAACATACAATAAAAAAATCTAATTTAATACCCATTAATTTTAAAGAATGATATACAAAATGATCAGTCATTAACAGAAACGGTTTCTGTCTTACAATTTTATTGTCTTAATGATTTCTACTAAATATATCGATGAAAGTATATTCAATGATTTAGGATTATTTAATCTGAAATTTCTAATAGAATAAACGAAAACTAGGAGAAAGAGAAAAGCATCTTTCCCTTGTGCACTTTCAAGAGATTAATATATTACTGCGAATTATAGATACTGATAAGAATGGATATGAAATTAACGCAGAGCACATATTATCACTATGTAAGAATGAAAGAGAATGTTTTAAGAGTTGAGGTAAAAAGAAGGGGAAGTCAACATAAATGGAATTGCTGCAACCTATGTGTAGTAGATATCAACATACACTGCCACTGAGAACATCTCAACTATCAAGTTGGTGGAATTTGTGAATTTGGTCTTCTGACAGAAGGTAATCGTATATTTAATTAAAATTTTAATTAAAATCTGCAAACAAAATACAAGCTATCTTCTCATAGAGAACAATATTCCTTAAATTTTGTTAAAACAAATAATTGAAATGTTCATTTTATGTTGTAGAGACCGGACCAGTAATATGGTGGTTCAAGGCATTGTTATTTTATCATTGCTAATAACACAAACATTATGTGCACCGACTGGATGTATAGAATCCTGTAGTTCTCATACTAATCAGTTTCATACTCAATTATCTGGCATTTCAAATCATGGGGATATTCTACAAGGCGCAGCTCAATTACAAGGGCACGACTATTCTAGACCTGGAACTTGGACTGAACACAATGACTACAATATAAATAATGGAAAAGTACACGAAGAAAAAGGACAAATTGTCGATGGCCATAAAACTATAAGATACTTTAAGAAAAATTATTCGTCTTCTTTTGATACAAAGTATCCAAGTGGCTCAGGAATATCAGAAGTTGAACAGTTAAGCAATAATTACAGACAGGGCGTTTATGTACCCAGCTCAGAAAATGTTTTCAATTCTCACAATCAGAGGACATACAATCAAGTAGGTAGTTTGGAATCGATTGGACAGCAGCAAGACTATAACAGGATACAGAGTCAACAACATACACAATCAGCGATTAGAAGAACCAACACGCAAAGCGAAAGGCTCGAAGACTTTGGAGAACATAGTGGAAACTCAGAAGTGATACAACAAAGTGCATCTGGTTTAAACACACAGGTTTCACAACAACCTTCTTACACTAACACGCAATCTGGAAATTGGAGCAAAGTTGATTCATATAAAACTGATGGAGGACATGGACGAGTGTTCGAAGAGGAAGGTCAATACACGACAGGACCTAAGAAGGTTCGTTATTACAAAAGAAATTATACTTCTAGTTACAGTTCGTCTAATGGATTTCCCATTCCTGATATTGCTAACATCGGGCTGGATAATATACATAGAGATATAGAGAACAGTCATAGAGAAATAGGAGTGGACCGTATACACAAAGATATAGAAAACATTCACAATACTGTACAGGGTGTGACATCTAGCAACACTGCGCAAACAAATATTAATTCATACGGTGCTTTGAATACCGATAGTCTTCACAGTATAAATAGCGATGCATATAGACGTAGACCAGATTATAGAAACAATTTATCCTCTGTGCATGGTAATGAACAACAGCACATGAGCATCGCAAGTGAGTATGCACCTCAACAAAATTCTTCTCAAAGCGCTTATGGTGTAAGTAGTTATAGAACATATGGCAGACGTGAAGGGCATGTGAACACTCTACCAACTTCACAATACATCAATCCTACATCAGGATATACCAATGTGCTTAGCACAGGAAATAATGGACACAATAGAAACATGTACAATGAAGAAAGCCTACAACAACAGACAGACAGTTTGCATCAAGCGAAACATTTAGATGAACATCAATCAACGATTACTCAAAATCACATGGATATTGACAATTTAAGACAGAACACATATAATCAGCATAATGTAGTAAAACCAGTTGCACCTGGCAGAATTTTCCGTAATGAACAATGGAGTTCTAGTCACAGACAAGAAGCATCTCCTCCCATCTACTCATCAGATCTTTCACAAATCAGTGGACAGAATGCACAATACTACAGCCAACATAGAGAAAATAGTTTCAATTCTGCACATCAAACCAAATCAGGAAAGTTAATGGTTGGAGCAGTGAACTTAGGCTCAGTAGGGAATAGTGATGACTGCACCCAAGGAACAGATGAACACGGTCATGTCCATTCTCAATATAGAAGAATGTACAAACGAAGTATAAAAGATGATAAATTAAGTGATCAACAACAAACAGAACAATCTCATGACAATACTCAACAGACAGAAGACTTAACTCAACAAACTGATAACTTCGATGACATTGTACAACAAACATCAGGAAAGCTTCAATCTGGACAAGAATCACAACAAACTTATCAACCCTGGAAACCAGGCAGTGATAGCCAAGGATCAGAAGACTTGACTCAACAAACTGGGGATTTCGATGACCTTACTCAACAAACTTCTGGAAAGATTGAGTTTGGACCACAATCGCAGCAATCTCATCAATCTTGGGAACCAGGAAGTGCTAATCAACATACTGAAGATTTTACTCAACAAACTGGAGATTTTGATGACCTCACACAACAAACATCAGGAAAGCTTCAATTTGGACAGCAATCTTATGAACGTTGGGGGGCCCGAAAGTGCTAGTCAACATTCAGAAGACTTAACTCAACAAACTGGCAATTTTGATGACCTGACGCAACAAACATCAGGAAAGCTTCAGTTTGGACAGCAATCTCATCAACCTCGGGGGCCAGAAAGTGCTAGCCAACATTCAGGAGATTTGACTCAACAAACTGGTGATTTTGATGACCTAACGCAACAAACATCAGGAAACCTTCAATTTGGACAGCAATCTCATCAACCTTGGGGTTCAGAAAGTGCTAGCCAACATTCAGAAGACTTAACTCAACAAACTGGTGATTTTGATGACCTGACGCAACAAACATCAGGAAAGCTTCAATTTGGACAGCAATCTCATCAACCTTGGGTGCCAGAAAGTGCTAGCCAACATTCAGAAGACTTAACTCAACAAACTGGTGATTTTGATGACCTCACGCAACAGGCATCAGGAAATCTACAGTTTGGACAGCAATCGCATCAACCATGGAGGCCAGCAAGTGGTAATCAACATTCAGGAGATTTAACACAGCAAACTGGAAATTTTGATGACGTGACACAACAAACATCAGGAAAGCTTCAATTTGGACAGCAATCTCATCAACCATGGGGGCCAGCAAGTGACAGTCAACATGCAGGAGACTTGACTCAACAAACTGGTGATTTTGATGACCTAACGCACCAAACATCAGGAAAGCTTCAATTTGGACAGCAATCTCATCAACCATGGGGGCCAGCAAGTGGCAGTCAACATGCAGGAGACTTGACTCAACAAACGGGAGATTTTGATGACCTTACTCAACAGACATCAGGAAATCTGCAGTTTGGACAGCAATCGCATCAACCATTGAGGCCAGCAAGTGGCAGTCAACATTCAGGAGATTTAACACAGCATACTGGGGATTTTGATGACTTGACACAAGAAACAACAGGAAAGCTTCAATTTGGACAGCAATCTCATCAACCTTGGGGACCAGACAGTGGTAGCCAAGATTCAGAAGACTTAACTCAACAAACTGGCGATTTTTATGACCTAACGCATCAAACATCAGGAAAGCTGCAATTGGGACACCAATCTTATCAACCTTGGAGGCCAACAAGTGGCAGTCAACATTCCGAAGACTTGACTCAAGAAACGGGAGATTTTTATGACCTTACTCAACAGACATCAGGAAAGCTTCAGTTTGGACAGCAATCTCATCAACCTCGGGGGCTAGAAAGTGCTAGCCAACATTCAGGAGATTTGACTCAACAAACTGGTGATTTTGATGACCTAACGCAACAAACATCAGGAAAGCTTCAATTTGGACAGCAATCTCATCAACCATGGGGGCCAGCAAGTGGCAGTCAACATGCAGGAGACTTGACTCAACAAACATCAGGAAAGCTTCAATTTGGACAGCAATCTCATCAACCATGGAGGCCAGCAAGTGGCAGTCAACTTTCTGAAGACTTGACACAACAAACTGGAGATTTTGATGACCTTACTCAACAAACATCAGGAAAGCTGCAATTGGGACAGCAATCTTATCAACCTTGGAGGCCAGCAAGTGGCAGTCAAAATCCCGAAGACATGACTCAACAAACTGGCGATTTTGATGACTTGAAGCAACAAACATCAGGAAAGCTTCAATTTGGACAGCAATCTTTTCAACCTTGGGGACCAGATAGTGCTAACCAACATTCGGAAGACATGATTGAACAAAATGGGCATGTTTTGCCAGTATCAGATATTAACGATAACATTCCTGTGGATCAAGCATCTCATGGGCCGTTTCCTAAACCTGCTGGCAAGCCAAGGCCAAGGCCTAGATATTCAAGAGTTGGGTCTGTAGTTGGTTTACCTCCTGCAAGTAACAGTGTTCAGGGTTCTAATAATATACAACCTTCTCATCCTACTAATGAAGATAAACTTTTGATAAAAGTTCTTAACCACTTATATGACAAATCTGTAGATAGGGTTTCCGAGTTACCTCCAGTAGTTGTTCCAGGAACTGAAGCAGACGGTACCAGAAGTCAAGATCTTAGAGGAGATCAGGGTGTTGGATCATCGACAAACAATGATAAGCCTTCAACTCAAAAAACTGAAGGTAATGTATTTAGTATTGATGGAAGCATGGATCAGGGAAATTGGTTACACAAATCTAATGATGCAACTGTAGGTTTACAGTGGCATTACACCTATCATCCCAGTGATCAAAGGCCATTGGTGCAACAAGCAGATAAAAAAGATAAAGGAGGAATGCAGCAACAATCAACTATACCAGATTTTAGTGATTCTCAGGACAATCTGGACCAACAGCAGACACAAAAAAAATATATATTTGAAGATTTGAACCAACAATCATCAAGTCCTGGAAAAACAGAATCAGGACTGCATCAGCAATTCCAAAATGGTCAAGAAGATCAATTAGAAGTTGGTCAGCAGACATTGGGAAAAAAAAGAAGATAATCCTCAGCATCGTTTGGAACCAAGAATATTGGAAGCTTACGGAGGTGGACCTTACGATGCATTGCATAATGACGATATATATGCTGGAGTAACAGTAAACCCTAGCGCTACACTAGCACCGATTAATAATGCTGATTCTTGGAACATTCAGGAAAAGCCAGAAGAAACCAATGTGCCAGTTTATGAAGCAACACCACCACCATTGCCTGTAGAACCTTTGTCACCCAATACAAACGAACCAACACCTACACCATCATTTTGGCCACGACTTAGAAACAAATTTACAAATACTTTTGACAAGGCTAAAGAAAAAGTTACGATCATCTTTGGTTAAATAGATTGTAAATACATATTGTTCATTGATATATATTTAAAGCTAAATGTTAATTCTATTCGCTGTACATGTTTAGAAATGTTATTTAATATACTGTTCTGGTGTGATTAATTCAAGAAGACATAGTATTATAAAACACTATTATGTTAAAATTATCATGCACTCCATTATTATTTATATAAATGATTTTATTATTAACCTTTTCTGTCTTTTAAATATATATAATAAATTATAACTGAATAAGTTTACTTACTTCTGGTAAATTTTTAAAAAATCTAACGAAGCCTTGTTGAGTAGAAGAATCTAAAACATTATATGTTTTACGAGTAATGTTGATTTAAAACATTGTTTACAAAATTTTCAATTAATGTTACTAACCCATTTGAAATTGTTGGTTTGGTTGAACCGCCATGACTTTATATAAATAGAGCAATTCTCAAATTAAATTACACCTAAGATACACAAAAATCACAGACTAATGAACAATATTCTAAGAATTCAGTCTAAGGAGTAAGAAGAGGGTTCTTTATTACTCATCACAAGACACGTTCAATGTGTTCCCGCAAAAAGTAATTCCACCATAGAATTAAAAGGTAACAGATTAGCAATGCAATTTCCCATGAGCTCTTTCATTTGATAGGTCAGTCTAAAGAAATAAATGGTTGTGCTTTTACAATTGCGTTTCGTTTCAATAAATTCCCAATTCACGACCTATCTGAACTCTAAGCAACTCTAAGGTAAGGGAGCTTTTCAAGTTGATCACATAGAGGAAATGAGAGTGCTCACGCCTGGGGTCTTTTCTGTAACCGCTATTGATTGTCTGTATAGAGAGAGGCAGAGTATACCCAAGTTTAGCATGGAACAGAACCTATACCCATCTTTTCCATGCTGAAAGTGGTGCAGAATTAAAACGTTTGGTGCAGCATTATACCGGAAGCACAAAAACCACGAACGTGAGCCCTCTTATAGTCAGCATCTCTCTGATCGTACTCTTCGTTTAAAAATTCTGAAACTGTGTTAAATATTTATAGATAGTTCTAATTTGAATACTGTGTCAGTTCTTTAAAGAGTATAGTTACATTTATCATTCAACAAAACGAACTATTTGTGATGTTCATTTCATTATGTAGATTTATGTTCACAATGCAAAGTGTATACTGTTTAACGTGCGGATAAATGTTAATTTATAGCACATGAAAAATACTCATCTTGCTTAATAATTAAAATCTGTAATACTGAATATTTCTGTGTACATAGAATAAATAATGCAGCACTGTGCATCACAAATATAAACAAATAAAATCGATATTTATATATATATATATATCGAAACACTTCTGGCGGCCATTTCAAATAATTCAAATTCCCGTCGACAAGTGTAACAATAAGGAATCGTGTTCCTGCCAGGTATGTAACATTCTGTAAAATTCTTTAGCATTTATTCAATATTTTAGACATATTATTTATTGTATAATAAAAAATAATTTTCATATATATGTATACAAAAATAGGTTCTGAAAACATACAGTCAATTTAGGCAATATTATAATAGAAAAAAATTAAAGATCGGTACATTAGAACATTTAATTAAAATAATTATTGAATATATAAAACGAAGACATTAAAATAGTGCTGAATTAAAACGTAATAAAAAACAGTAAACATATTTAAACAATTTTTATATTTTATTTCAGATATTAACAATGTAATTTTCAACGACTTTGTTACTGTTATCATTGCGATAAGCCATTGCTTGATCTTCGATTATAGATATAGCACGAAAGCTTTATACTTTTCCGCTTACTGTTCATCAGTCATGATAAGCATCAATCATCGCGCATTTACGTTCTACCACTTGAACTCATTGTGTGTTAACTACATTTATTACCTACACGATCCTACACTATACTCCTCGAACTTTATTCAGTGATCGACTCGCATACTTCAACACCGTGTTAACTGTTTGGATTACTTACGGGTTAATGACATTTGCTTTTCAGAATTTTCGAAAATTTATTAACGTACAAGTATAGTATAGTTTTGGTATGTAAACAGTATTATATTGCGGAGCTAGTTCTGCCAACCCGTCGCAGTGTTTATGTTCTGGTGCAAAGAATTTAATCAGGTAAGAGACAAAAGTAATTATAAGTTCATTTTCAAACATAAAAATAACATTTTAATTGGAAAATACAATTTTTAAATGTACAACAGAAAGGGTGAAGGGGAACTGTTGTTTTTCGATATATTAATGAACCGGAAGTGACTGTATGAATGCTTTTTCGAAAAACTTATATTAACAAAAAAAACGACATATCGGTCAGAAAAGCTGATATATCGGTTCTCGGCTACTAAGAAGGTTAATGTTTATCAACGATATTATATTTAAAGAAAAAGAAACCGGAAGTGGTTGTACGTCATTCCTTTCCACAAATTTAAACTGTATTTTCTCATTTACTGTAATTCAGATCTTTCATTATCTGAACGAACCGAAGCAAAGAATTCTTACTAATAATTTAAGCTATTTCCAGAACAACTATCAAAATGGAAGTCAAGGAGGACGTTCTAAAACCAGGCCAACGGATACGACCTCCAGGAAGCGAACATATAGTCTCAGTCCTGCTGGAGAAGCTCTACGGTCTGAAGGTGACGAAGGTAACCGAACTGAACGCCTACGACGATAGGAATTACTACATAATTTGTGAGAACCTTCATAAAAATCCTCACATAGACAGCGTCAGCAAGCATGGCTACGTACTGAAGATCGTAAACTCGCTGGATTCAAGAAAGAGCCACGTGGTAGACGCCCAAAACGAAATGTTGATCTTCTTGAACGAACGACACATTACTTGTCCTCTACCAGTAAAAAATGTTAACGGAGAGTATTACTCTCTTGAAACGTTATCTGCGCAAGACTCCGAGGAGAGGTATGCAGTCAGACTGCTCGTCTATCGTCCGGGTGCATTGTTGCATCGCGTTCCAATTACTAGCGACCTGCTTCGAAACGTGGGTCGTTTTACAGGGAAATTGGATAACATACTTAAGGGGTTTTCTCACTCCGCTTATGACGACCATAAGACCTTATGGATGCTGACCTCGGTACCGAAGTTGCGGCAGTTCACCCACGCTGTGAACGACGCTTTTGAAAGGGACCTGGCGCATCAGGTGATCGAGGCATTCGAGAAAGACGTCTTAAGAGTGACTTCTGAACTCGAGCAAGGGGTCATTCACGGTGATTTGAATGAGCAGAACATCGTGATGAGTCTGAACGGCATGGACATCACTGCGGTGATTGATTTTGGGGACTCACATAGAACTTGTTTGATCTTCGAGCTGGCTATTGCGCTCTGTTATATGATGCTGCAAGCTGGGGATATGGAGATGGGAAAGTATGTTATCGACGGCTACCAAGACTTCAGGAAGCTGATCGAGCTAGAGAAAAAGATTTTAAAGGTCACTGTTTGCGCGAGGATATGCCAGAGTCTGGTTATGGGAGCTTATTCCTATTTACATGATCCGCAGAATGACTATCTGTTGATCACACAGAAATCTGGTTGGGCTTTGCTGAAGAATCTATGGCCGGTTAGTCAGGACGAGGTGCTTCGAAAATGGGGCCTAGCGGATTGATACTTTATAATGTTTTATACTGTTAGTACTTTGTTAGTTAGATTAGAGCACTCAACATTGTCAATTAGGCTGTTCAACGAATTTAAATTTTTACGTTTCGATTATTAAGAGGTGGTTCCTGTAGACTTTAATGCGATGAATATGAATTCAAAAATCATTTGATTGACGGTGATAGGTTTAGTCTTAAGAATTTTGTCCGTTCGAAGCGTAAAAGCGAGAGAAATTTCCGTATTAAACATTTGAATATGTTTAAAGAAAGCGAAGTGCCTTTACTCGTCAATTTTAAAATATTCAATTTTAAAATACTCATCAATTTTATTGAACATTTTTTAATTTAGTATGGAAATTAAATTGTTTTATGTCGGAAACGTTGGTGTGGCTTTTACGATTGGACGACTGGAACTTTGGACATTGTCGGTGCAATTTTACTACGATTGTCAATTAATCAAGAGCAATAAACACAGATCCCATTGATTAATTAAAGTACTGTGCAGTGATATATCCTCTGGTTTTATTCGTATTTAGGCAGTTACATATTTACATAGATATAATGAACAATAATGCTCTTCGTATAATAGTGTGGAGTCACTTTACATAACTAGGTCGTGGTATATACAAAAATGCAGGTATCGGAAATCATTTCGCGGGGGAACGCGTGTATTGCTGGCAGACGACACGAAAGAAACACTTTTTCGCGACCCAGCTGGATCGAATAACAATTATATTTTTCCATTACCCGACTAAAAACTTTCGTCGAAAGGTAGATCGATAATGTACAGAATTTGCTTGTGGATATATTGTTAGGACAATATATTTCGATCCTGTATTAATTACACACATACCTGCGCTTTAAGGGTGTCGAAGTTTTTTTCCATTATTTTTTTTTTACTTTTGTTTCTTATCCGCGTGCGCTTTCATCTTATATTTTTACGTAGCTTGTAATATATATATATTTTTTTTGTTCTTTATCTCGATTTCAATAATATACTAATTTATTTATATCTCATTTCATTTATATCAGCTCGTTTTGGCAAACTGTCTAGTTGTGTTGAGGCAAATTCGTTGATAGCGAAAATCTGTTCACAATATCGTGGAACCGAGGGTAAAAGTAACCGAGACGTTATCATCGAGAGAAATGATATCGCGTAGTGGATGTTCATCAAATATTCTTATCGATCGCCAAACAAACGTTTATCAAGAATCAGATCCCCGTAGAAAGAAACGCGACTGCACTGGACAGTCGATTCGACAATTATTTAAAAGCTTTCCCTTCTCCCCGAGTTCAATGACCTTGAAGTATGTTGTCAAGGTCGTCACTCCGATCGACTTTTTCCTATACATGTTACGTCCACTTGAGCTTCGAGACACACAAGAAAGTATGTTCAGCACCATTTATATTTAATAACATATATATGTTTATGATATATCTACTGTAAGATATAGATTGTTATAGTTACATATTAAATACCTTAACATAAGTAATAATTCATCTGCTGTAAGAAGCACGATCATATATAATTTCATCAGAATGTCAATGATAAGTGTAGGCTTAACAAATATATTTTTGTGAATTGTTGAGAATTAATACCGATCGGTGATAATATGTATAACAGAAAGGTGTTTAGAACGATGACCTTGACAAATTAGCTGAAGTTCATTGGAATCGGTGAGGAAGGCAAGTCTTTAAACGATTACCGTCGAATTTTAATCAGAGGCACGCAAACCCTTTCAGCGGTACTCGATTAACAATGGAACGTCATGTTAACGAATTTTCGCCAGAGGTTATTAACAAAATAGTATATTACAGTACCTATATATTTTATTGCTTAGACTCTATCGGCTTACACGCGCCCGACGAGGCGCTTGTAGACGCGTAATAATTCACTTTTTTCCCATAACTTATATCGTTAGCAACTTCGATAACATTTATCGCTTTCTTCTTTTTCCTTTTTGTCCAACTCAACGTCCGTCGGTCGGCTGATTCGAATTTCTATGGATCGTTGAAACTCAGAGGTAACGTCGCAATAAATACAGATTACATAGATCGTAATAAGTAAATTACTTTATACTTCGAGGAAACGTAACAAAGTAACAAACCTGTACGATACACGCGGAATGTGCGAAGACTCTTTTTGGGAGAGGGAACGGAAAAATGGTTCTTGGTATCAGAGATGAGCACAATTTTGGTCGAGTGTTTCGTCCCGATGGCATTTCACTTGCATACCGATAATTCCAGTATCGTTAGGTCGTCCTGGAAATTCGTGTCAGTTTAACCCTCGAGCGCACTGTATGCACTTAAACGGTTAATTAAGGAGCCGTACGGTATTGACCAAACCTAGTTCTCGGATGAACAAATTAATATTACTGTTTCATGTAACATACTACCACGTATGTCTCCTGCAGCATTGACGAAATTTTCCCTAGTAAATTCTATGAAATGTTTTATTCATAAACGTTCTTGTTGAAATCTTGTTTTAGAAGAAAGATGTCTCAAGAAGAAGGGAGAAAGTCACGAAGTGCATCATGAGCGAAGGATCATATTACAAAAATATACTGAGCATTGCATATAGAGAACTGACGGTTTCGATTATGTTTTTAGATGTCACTTCACAAAAGCACGAACGAAAATTCGCTTTGACGCAAATGTTTTAAAATGGCTGTGACACGTATCGATCGGACGACCCAACGAGTGTTTCAATGAAAGCATCTTACGATAATTCGACGACTAACAGTATATCAGGTATTCTCAGCTTTGAAAGGTGATTCGAAACGTTTCGCTGAGAACGTTGCCTATCTCTGCCGACACTTGATAATGCCCGATGAGAGCGTTGAACCCCGACAAGTTCGCGGCTGAAGCGGTCTCAGTCTTCGATTAAAAATGATTCCAGCACACGTTCCCGGAATCGAACCGAGCGATCGAAGACGATCGATGCATTGTCGAAGAGAGTACATGTAAAAAAATAAAGCCTCAAAGAATGGAATTTTTTCGTTTGTGCTGACCGTTTATCGCGATATATGTGTTCAGAGAAACTGCAGAGCAAACGTTGGTAACATGGAACTATTTCAAGAGCTTGCTAAAATTAGAGGAATTTATTTTCTCGAATGAAACCTTCACGAGGTAACGAACGAAGTGATACACATCGGTGCCCTTGAAATTATCTTCGGTACAATATTTATTATAACACGTTGACTGCCACGGTGATCACCGGTGATCGGTACTATTCATTTCCTTAAAACGATTGTCATAAAATTAGTGGCACCGAATATCAATTTATTTGTTCTGAAATGGACTAAATTATAATGTAAGGTGCAAATTTCATTACCGATAATTACGAATACTTCTGATCGCTTATACTAACGAGATAGATAAGACTTGCGTGAAATACACAAAATTCATATCAACGTGTTAATTTGATTCACTTACCAGAAACTTTGCATTTTTAACCTGGCGTTTATAATGTTCCATATTACCCAGATTTACCTTATATGTGTGTGTATGTGTATGTTCCGTTCGCCCCAGCACCCCGTCAATAGTCTCGTCTCTAACACTTGAATAGCCTTCAGAAGCTCGTCTTTTCACCGTACAATTACATTCTCTACTATATCCGTTCTCATCGAACTTCAACAATATAATCTCTCATCTTTGTATCTCTCTCTCTCTTTCTCTCATTTTTTTTTTGGACGAATGCCAGAACTCCCTCTGGTCCCTCCCTCGCCTCGAGGGGCGGCGTGAGCGTGCGCAATTAGGATCGGTGCCAGATTAACGCGTTACACACGTTCGGGAAATTATAGCTTCAATTAGCACACAATTAGGAGTCGGATTCTTATTGGGACCCCGGGAAAGAATCCGGTGCTCGAGTTCCGAGTGCGAGGAGGTTTGCTGGGCGTTTTCCTCGGGGGCCAGGGGAGGGTGAGAGGGGGGACAATTAGTAGCGGGAGTAATTTGGTCGAAACCTCGAATAACTCTCGCGTATCGTGAAAGTGTCCGACGAACGTGTTCGAAGATTGTAACCAGCCCCGCGTCTGGTTCGACTCGGTTTCAACTCCTCGAGCCGCGTTCTTTCGAACACCAATCCTCGGACCCGTTTAATCATGCTCCCCGTGCACGCCTCACACCGCAGTTAATTTCGACCTAATCTTATTCTTTTTTCGTATTACAACAATTTCCTAGCGACTCTTCTCGGGCTTGTCCGGTTCCGAGCTCTTCTCCAGCTGACACGTTTGACAGCACTGGTTCTGGTAAAGCCGCACGCTGCACATGTTCATCGACTTCACCCTGCTGCACAGCCGCGAGTGGTCCTTGCAGTCGTCTGTAAATGTTTCACATTCGTTTTTGACGTAGTCGATTCAACCTTTGCGGAAGAGTAGCTTCACAATATAGGAAAATGATCAAACATGGAACAGTACCATTCTTAAGGGGCTATTGTATTGTATAACTTTGGTGGATAAAAATAGTCGATTTTGTGAAACATTTTTATTCTATTGTAGGACATTTGAACTAAAGCGGTTGCTAACGATCATCTTACCAGGTGTATCAGGACACTGCGGACTATTACAGGTCTTCATCACAGTAGGTCTTGAAATATCTCTGCACGCGTTGCCAGCTGGTTTCTTCGTCCCGAACCAGACACACTGCAGGATTCGGTACTTCATTCCTTCCCTTTCGCACGGTGCCATGCACTGCAGACAATTTCGAACATGTCAAGCTCACAGAAAATCAAATTACCAAGAAACTGAACTGAAATTCTGTATACAACACGTTTCCTCATTTTCTATATTCATTCGTTGAAATCTGAAACGTCTCGCGAAGCTTTCTTACAGAATTTCTATTGAAAAGCTTTAAGAAACGTACTTCTGACCACTCGCCGACTCTCCAAACGCCTTTGCAAGCGTCGTTGTAGCACTCTTGCCTCTGCAGAGGTCTAGTGGTCTCGTCGCACTTGCTAAGATCGAGCAAAGTGACGTTCTGTTGATCATTCTCATCGTCTTCCGCTAAACGACAAGTAAGGTTGCGTCTTTGCATCGCTGTTTTCCAGTTGAAACACCTGGACGTCTCGCAGGGCGTCCATTCAGTTGTGTGCCATTGTGGACACTTGCCAAATCCGCATGATCGCACCTTCTGCACCATTGGATGTCCGGCGTCTTCGCAGAGTTTAGCTCCTATCACCATTCTGGACTGTATGCGCGTTGAATTCCCCGGCGGCTTTGTTGACCGCACTGTGCACTGAGCTCCACGTATCTTTGCGCAAGCGAAAGAATTTTTCAAATTGATGGAACGTACTTATTTAGCGATTTTGACGCTTCAACTACGAAATTATTAATTACTAAAATCTGTGCGTATATTGTCAAGAAGTGCATTACCAATGAATAATTTTAACTGTTGACTACCTGAAATCCACTTCCTCCGCAAGTTTGAGAACACTTGGCCCACTCTGTCGTTATCCACTCGAATACCAGATTCTCTGACGTATCTACAACAATATTAAAGCTGACTAAAACATTCATTGGCAGGTAATACACAAAATTAAAATTATCGCAAATAAACTTACCGAAAATGCTCAGAGATGCAAGCGAAGCATCTGTCGTAGTGTTATGCCCAGGTGGACCAGCAATATTTAACGACTTATTCTTTTTCTCTTCGATATCATCTAAATTTGCTTCTTCATTTGAACCATTGCGAATTTCAACAGGTCCACTCTTCTCCTCCTGTTCCTTCTCGATAGATCCTCTATCTCCGGGCAAGGTCAGCTCGCTGAGATCTTCCTCAGGGTCCCTAGTGCTGGTCCAGGCGAGAGAATCATCGACCGTACCATTCTCCACGTAAGTCTTCCGTTTCTTCATCCCCTCTTCAAGTTCCTCCGCGTAGTTCTCCGTCCTATTCAAGATCTCTTTCTCCCTACTATCGGGTTTCCTCTGAAACTCTTCTAGCTCCTTCAGCGACATAGTCGAGTAAACATGCTCCGTCTCGGTGCTGTCGCGATGTCTGTCGGTCTCTTTCCTGTGAGACTCTGCGTGTCCGGTGCTCGAGTCTGCAATGTAAAATACCTCCAATCCAATGCCATCTGAGGTGGTAGACAAGATCAGGTCCTTGGTCTGTTCTTTCGGCGTCGTGTTCCCGTGGCGTTTCTCCTGCCATTGTCTCTTCACATTCTTCAAGGACTCTTCCACGTAGTCTTTGTCAAAGATCGCGGATGTCACCGGAGTCTGTTTGCTGGCGACAGGCGTGATCTTCACGGGATCGCTGTGCTGTAATCCGAACATAGAGTCATCTAGATCGTAGGGATCCACGTCGATGAAAATCCTTTCCTCGTCGGGACCGAACGTTTCGTCTGGAATGGCGGTGTTGCGGTACAGAGTGTCCAGGTTCTCTTCCACGTTCTGGTACCGTAAACCGGAAGTCCTGTCGGCCATAGTGTGCTTTGTTGGCCCAGTTTCTTTTCGAGTGTTGTCGATGAACGCTACCGGAGCTGTCCTGTGCGATCTGCCAGCTGATGATTCGCTTTGGAACGGCCAGTATTCCTGTTGGGTAATTGACAATTAAGGAACAGTCCGGATACTGTTTCTTACACCAACAGACAACATTTGACAACACCTTGGACATTATTGGAAGATGTAATCAGAAATAATTTAAATTCACTTGGAGAAATTTATACGACACTGACACTGAAAACAATGCCTCAGGCGACGCAACTAAACGGAATTGTTTAAGAATGTCTAATGCTAGTAACAAGTAAAGCGTTCCTTTATTTTGCCAAGACAATCAGGGACTAACTTGAAAAACAGAAAGTCCCTCGGACTCTAGATAGTCTCACCTTCAGGCTCGATATAAAATACGTTAAGTGCGGCACAAGGGTAGATGCACTTGACGTAGTCGATTCCACGGATTCGTGGTGTCCAGGCTGACATATTAAATGGCCGTCAAAGATCCAGAAATATAGCAAGCAGGAAAGTAAAAAATCACCGGAAGAAAATTAGTTGACCGTGTCTTTCGGAAATGCGGAGTGTCATCAAAAAGAAATTGAACTCTGTCAATTTCTCTGCGTCTGTGCCGAATGAGATTGAATGACTTTGCAGACCATTTCTGTATATATAACTTCGCGCATCGGTCTACCGAATTTCATCGAGCTCCGAATAACTCAATGTGCGCTATGAATAATTTAATAGAAGCGTATCAAAGGAGAGTGACACGATCGCATTTCTATTAAATTGGTCGTGACTCGATGAAATTGGGCAGAACGATATACAAAGGCAACGAGCAGCGATCCTTAATTACACCAGAGAAATCGTTCGAGTCCGATCATTTTTTCTTCGAGAAGAAAAATTATTCATCTCCGTGCGATCTTACCTGATTCTGCGAAGTCACTGTCTGTTCTCTGTGCAAGTCAGTTGAATCTAGCGGTGTGGGACTTGTCTTTTGCTTTCTCTGTGGTTTCTTCGTAGGATTGCTGGGAAGTGCTCGTTCGTGGCTGATATCCTCGCTGTCGATGGGAATGAAGCGGTTCCCATAGGCGGCTGCAGGAAATTCACGAATAATCTTAGAAATTTATAGCTTTTACGAAAGGTGCAATTAGCGAAAATACACTTTTATCAATTTAGGGAACTGTCAAATGTGAGAAAATGTGAGGACCAGTCATTTGAACTTTTCTGTAAGTTTGGAATAAGATAGATTCAACATCGATAACGTTGGAATAATTTACCTGCTCGATCGGTGTACAAACTTTCACCTGAATTCGCAGGCGCAGAGTCCAAATTCGCGTTGCGTTGAAGATAGACGGAATTACTTAATCGCAAATACTCCTCACTGCTAATCTGCTCCTTCGAACGAAATTTTACGATAAGCTGCGTCTCCGCGTGCGAACTTCCCGCTGTAACAAAAATTAATCCACATTAATTTCTCTATGCAGCATTATATTGAGATTTGAAAATTTGAAAATAGATTTACCTATACACGCGTAAATTCCGGAATCGGAGGCTGTGATGTCGTTTATCTTCAATGCGCCTTTTTTGCTGATCTTGTGTTTCCTCGATTTCCTTAGCTCCTTGTTGTCTTTGGTCCACATGATCTGCGACCTGATGAAATTTTCGTTTTGTTCAAAATGTAGACCCACTTTTCAAACCAAAAGAAATTATTATGAACGATGAATATGAGTATTCTACTTCAACACCTATGATTACAGTAATCATCTAGCAGTTGAATTAACAAAAAATTTCAATAATGCAATTCAATTGAAACGTAATGTAATGGAATGAAACGCGTGATTTAATTAGTACAGCTGTTCGAATTATAGTCTTACTTGTCGAACTTTCTAACGGGACATCGAATCTTGATGAACGGCGTGCCTTGGAATATCTTCGCGGTACCACCGATTTTCAGATCCACTTTCGCATTCAAATCGGTCTGGTTGTACGTGGTGTTTTGACTGGAAATAATCGGCAAGGAACCAGCGTCCATGTCGTGGCAGGGTCTGCTGCTGCAGGGTCTTTCGGAAGCGGGTTTCTGCGGCGGACATTCGCGATCTTCTCGACTTTGCTGACGTCCCTGCGCCATTATTTGGTCGCACGTCACTTTGCGTTTCATCACGCCTCCTCCGCAAGTTTTGGAACACTGCAAAACGATTTCGACTATTTCTCGATCTTAACAGCAAACGTACACTACTGTACAAAAGAAAGAAGCACCCGGCCATATTTAATAGAAAAGCGTAAAAAATCAAATATGAACACAGCAAGTTTTGAAAAAGGATTCCGTTGTTTAATTAAATAGTTCTGAGAATATATATATGTGTGTTACTGCGGATTATCTAATACTTTAAATGCAATAAATCAATCATTGTACAATACAATTTCTACATAAAGATATTGTTTGTCATTATATCTTATAATTATACTGGGTGCTTCTTTCTTTTGGACAGTAGCGTACCTATATTTATTATGAATAAAATTTTAGTTGCTTCACTTGAGAAAAATATTATTATCTAGACTATGCTTATTATTTACCAATTAAGGACTAGTACAGAACATCGCTAGTAGGTAGAGTGCTGAGAGTTACGAAATAAATGGTGGTAGCAAACGAAGATTATGATGGTGAGGATTCAGTCGTTCGAGTATAAGTAGAAGATCGTGAAGGAACAAGAGGAACATACTTTGCCCCATTTGCCGGTACTCCATTTCACGGGACAGTCCCACACGTTGCAGTATTGTCTGTCTGCCGGTGGTGGTTGCGGGCACATCTTGTTCGGCACCGCCACTGTCTTACCTGTAGATCCTCTTGTCACCTCGTGTATGCAGGTGACGTCCCGTGTTTGTATGCCGAGTCCGCATGGGCTCATGCACGGCGAAAATTCGCTCAAATTCCATCTGCAAACGACAATCAGTTTCAAAGATCAAAATCACAACGTGTACATATTCTGTCATTTTTCTAAATACTTTTCCTGTGTTTTTAATTTGATATACTGTACCTAGGAGGGCAGGGAAGGTCATTGCAAACTCTTATTCTAGCTTCCGGTCTAGTTTCTTCAGGGCACAGCAGAGGCATTACGGCTTTTCCCGAGTCATCCCTCACGCAGTTTACTATCAGGTCCTGCACACCTAAAAAGTCGAAAGGCCTGATTTATATAGCTGCTTTTATATATCGACGCGATATTCGACCGTCGTTAAGCGCCGTTAATAGCACAATCTCATCAAATTATCCAGAATAATTAAACGTTCCCTGCGAAACGAACCCTAGATACGTTCTGTTAATCCTTTTGGATCTGATTTTCGATAATACCCTGACTTATGTTCTCAGCTGATTATCGTCGACTGAAGTACGATATTTATGGAACGGTAATGATCACGGTCGGAAGTAGATACGTAATTCCACTGAAAGGTTCTACGAGCCTCGATAACGGTCCTTGTTAAATGGCAATTTTAATAAACTTTTGTCAAATTAATAGTCAATTTCCTATTTTCGATCGCTGCTGGGTATTATTCAGTCTCCCAATCAGCATTACTTCCATCAAATTAACGTTCCATATTTTTGCTGTTTAAAAAGCGTGCAATAACTTTTCATGCATTACGTTAATCTTTTAAAAAATACGTCGTTCAAAGTTAAATTCATCGAAATCCGACTCACCCCCTAAGCACGTAGCGCTGCAAGGAGTGTAGCCATCTTCTTTCCACGAGTAGGTGGTCTGAACATCGCTTCCTGGCGCAACCTTGATCCCAGAATCGTAGCCACTTCCTCCGGAACTACCTGCTGGCGATCTATAGCTGTCGTCGGTCAGGCTGGGTTCAGCGTATCCGCTGTCGCCGACAGCGTCGATACCATAAGACAGACTGTTCTCTATCATTCCGCAGGGGTTCAGCACGCATTTCTCGGTCTGGATCGGTTTTGGGCCCGAGCACTGTCGATCCGGCAGATTGGCGATGGTCCGGCTGAATTCGAGGAATATCTTGCACTTGACGTCGCGATGCCGGATGCCTTCGCCGCAAGTGACGCTGCACGGCGACCAATCGTCGGCGATGAACCTGGAGGGTCGATCAATACGATGATGATTCGCGTTCGAGATACCGTTCGAAATTTCGGTCCCTGCATTTTGATTTGCAGTGGAGGCTGTTCCTGATCGGTTCACCGTGGGATCTCGCGAGAGTGACTCTCTGGGGAAGGCATGGGCGCTGATTGCCCCCTGGGGCACCGTCCTGACTCTGACGAGAGCGAGATCACGCCCACTGGAGATGCTGTGGGCGGAGCTAGAGGTACGAGCCGCTCACACGCTAATTAACTGCCTTTCAAGTTGATATTTTGCTGGCGATTGAATTCATTTTTACCACAACCTATCAAGTGAATTAAACTTTCTTAGAATCCATAAGGTGTGGCAAACGAGCGGCTCGGATTCTGGCACTTGGAGGTCATTGAATGTTGCCCCTGGGAGCAATTCGGGTCAGGTTTTTTGGATCGCGAATTTCCCGAAGTTTCCCAAAGCAAAGAATTGGTCTTTCAAAGTTGGCTATTTTAAAGGTTTACGTAAAAAAATGTTTGGAAAAGTTCAACTTTAATTTGATCTCCATTGCACTACGATAGAACCTCCAGCAGAGTGGAAATGTTTTGTTCGAATCCATTTTCTTGAAATTATCATAACGATCCACATTCCTTCAAGGTTTTATCTGTTACCCCTCCTTTGAAATATTATTCTAAAATATTCTATAGTTGGTAGAAGAAGCTTGCGTCTTCCTATTAGTTCGAATAACAGAGGTGTCACTAGCCCAGCAATTCTATCTTCTCATCTAGGTTCTCTAACCAGCGTTGAACGACCAATACCTTTTTGCTAGAAGCGGAGTCAATATTTGAGCCGGAAGATGTGTTCTTAATGGCTCGAATGGAGCCGGGAGAAATAATTGAACAATCACCGCGATATAATACGACAGTATTTGGAACGGTGGCTTGAAGCGAACAGTTATTCATTGGTCCCGGGCTCGGGTTGGGAAAATGCGATAAATCAACGAACATGAAAGGAGCTGATTCTACGCGAGCGCATTCGTCTCTTTTTATTCGTTGGACAAACGTTGCGTCGCGTCGTGACGCTCGCAGAGCGCGAGGAATTTATTGGCCCTCTGCAGCTATTCGTGTAGTTCCTAAAGCGACGCGTGCACGTCTCTCGCGTCATCGATTAAACTGAATAAATAATGCTCGGTTATTCGTGATTCGGCTTTTCAGAGAACGATGGAGTCGTTCCTCTCGATCCTCGTTCGGTCGACACGAGACGAGAGAGAACTCGTTCCGAAGTCCTCGAGTGTCTATTTTCGGCCGCGAATCAATGATTCTTGTCGTCAATAATCTTTTTAACCCTGCCATTCACGATTCGACTGACTAAGAATCGATTCTGCTTCCTGCACGGGCAATGTTTCCAAAGCTCTTTGCCGTTCTCTCGCTTTGAGAGATTTTATCCAAAATTAACCGCGAACCTTCCAGCATCGGTAGACTGCGGATTCTACGCATTTATGACCAGAATTACGTGGTGCAATTTAGGACAAGGGAGAAATTGAAAGAATCCAAGAGCGTTGATATATTATTACCATTAATTTAAAGAAGAAATATTGCAATTACCACAGGTGTGAAAGAACTCGTGCGGTGAAGGGTGAAAAGTTCAATTTGGAAAAATAAATCGTAGAGCTTCGGAAACCTGCTTCGTATATCGTAGATAGCCGATTAACATTCAAACCTATTTGATTTAATTAGAGAAGTCAACTGATAGATCTCGGCAAAAAGGACGTTGATCCTCGCAGGAGGAAGAAATCTGGATGCAGGAACCTGCGTAAAATCGAACAGGCGAGCACATGTAGACAGTTCTACGCTATAAATTATGCATGCTAAGCCTACGGGGTTACCGTAGAATACGCAAGCCAGAAAAAGGGCTAAGGGGGTAGAGGGTGGGCGAGGAAAACATCGGCGAAGAAACGGTGTACGATAATAGTCGACGTAACATTATCATCGTAAGTCTATGCTAATGCTTGTTCTACGGCATTCGCGTTATGCGCTAATTAAATCACGGTAAATCTCGTAATCTCATAAATGCATTAGGAGCAAGAGGCAGGAAAACGTTAAGCGAAAGAAAGAAAAGGGAAATCCTAGCAGAGAGAGTGAAAGAGAGAGAGAGAGAGAGAGAGAGAGAGAGAGAGAGAGAGAGAGAGAGATATGAAGAAAGTGGAGGCTGGGGAGATTAAGCTACGTTGAATTTTAGCGGTGGGGTTGGAGAGAGATTCAAGTTGGAAAACTGTTGCGCGTCAGCAGAAAATGGAGACCGTCGCGAAACTATTCTCCTCGGCTCGCCGAAAAATTTCTATTCTCTTACGAGACGAACGAAATAAACATTATCATTAAATGAAACTACTAATCGCCTTTCCTCACGGAATTTCTTGCTGATGCCCCGCGTTCGCGCTCGAAGGGGTTGCTTTTTTCAAGAGTGCCAGAGATTCGCTTATCAATTGCAGTTCAACCCTTGAATGAGCCTGAAATCTGCAACGATTCAATCGGCATAAATTACTCCGCACAATTAACTAACCTTTTCTTATGAAAATAATACGTGGCACGAAGCCACTGGTAAGTTACACAAGTTACGAAAGAAGCGAGTGTAATTATTGAAGTTGGAGAAGCTAATTAGGTGGAACACCCTTACAGACTTTGTTTGCCAGCACAAAAGCTTCTCGATCCTCTTGAAAAAGACCTCGCTTAAAAACGCGTTTTTCCCGATTGTTCTGTGGTAAAAAGGATCGATAAACGAACGGGGTGAGTCGAGGGTGAAGCGTTTCAGCTTAAACTCATCGTGGAAGCTGTCGCGGGGGGTTGGTGTTGGGGATGGATGGTTCTAAAACTTAGCCCTGATTTAGTCCTAAAACGAGAAGCATCGTCGGACTTCGTAGCTCTGCGGTGAGTTACAAAAGCGTGCGGGGAATTTCTACGCAAGCATTGTCGGGGTTGTGTGCTTTGGATAGGAGGAGTGGTTTGGTGGTTTAGTAACAAAGAAAAACAGAGGAAAATTCAAAGGAGGTGGATAGGGGATGCGTCGCGACGTCTGGAGGTCGGTGAAAGCCGGGGAACAGGGTAGAAGATAAAAAAAGTGGAAGAAGAAGAGAAATAGAGATTGGCAACGGGGGTGCAAGTGAAACTGAGGGGGGGCGAGGGGTGGAAGTAGTGAACAAGAAGAAACAAAAGACAGAGAAGAAGAGTTAAAGTGATAGAAGAAACAGACACAGTAATGGGATACCTCAGATACAACCAGCCACAGGCAAAGTAGATCGTATATCTGTCGGGACAGATCAATTCACGTCAAGAAATGAATCCTTTCAACACGGAGAGATTTTCTATCTAGCTGTTGTACAATAAGTTTCTTTCTCGGGCAAGCGACGAGAGGCTCTATCAACCTTCTACGCTCTTTTTAGGACACCTGGACGACACGCGTTTCGCCGTGTTTCACTATTATAGTAGCGATCTTGGATAGTACTCACGTGGATTCCGATGGAATCGGCTGATCGATTAGCTTCTCCGAAACTGGCGGGGGCGGGTATGGCTGCATCAGGGGTTGAGTCATCTCATCGGCGTCTGAAAAATGATCGTTTCCTATCTCGTCCCGGAATTCAAGAGCGACAGTGGAAAAGATTTCTGCGATCTCGGTGGATAATTTATTGAAATATTGCAATAAATTTCTCGCTGGTGTGATAGGGTTACTTTAGAAACACTCGGAATGATCTTTGTATATGAAAACCAGTAATGTTGTGGAAAATTGTTTCTCGATAGATGCGGGAGTGTCAATGGCAATGATAACACTGTAACCACAGTTTAAGCCATTCGCGCGAGAAATCGCTGTTCTTGGTTTTATACAGGGTGTCATATTGGTTTTCTATAATTTTCTATGTAATAGACACTTAAAAATTGATTTCTTATTTATATTTGCATAATAATTCGCAGATTTTAGAAGCGTAAAACTTCTTCAAATAATGATGCGCGATACTTCCACGAGAAATAGTTTGCAAAATAAGGGCAAGTCTTCAGCTTTTAGGGTTGGCAAACGCAAATGAACTCTTAATCGATGGACACCCTGTATAAGCTCGAACTGGTCACCACGGGAATGGTACTCGACGCAGCTGCATAGCAATGTAACTTATAAAACTTACATATCGGACAGACGATGTTTGTTCTGCACTCCTGCTCGGTGTGCGGCCGTTCAACAGGATCGCAGTCCGTCGAGATGGAACCAACAGCGTCCCTGCACTCGACCGTCCTCGTCTTGATGCCAGTGCCACAGGTCACAGAACACTATCGATCACAGGGGGAAAGGTAAATTTCATGCTGCTGGCGTAAATTGCTTTCAAACGGGACCGACGGGAGCGTGATGCAGCGAAAGAAACCGAAACGTGGGCGAAATAATTAACGGGCCATCTTGAGACTGTCGAATTCCTTTCGTTCCATCCGCCTTTTTCGCGAAACACAACTAATAAAAATATCAGTGACTTTGCAATCTCATCCGACCTCGAAAAATGTTCTCCCCCTGTTACATGAATCCCTTCACATGTAACTTTATTCTAAGAAGTTTTGTACATTGTTTTACATCGACCACCTCGTGTAAAAGTGGAAAGAATTTTTGATTTTTGAATGTCTTCTTCTATCGCCGCAAGAAATGTTCGTTTAACTTCATTCCAAAAAGTTGCATCACGAGATTTCCATTGATCATTGGTATGTAAAGGTGAAAAGGATCCAAGATTCTACTAAATTTTGTAACGACGGCCTCTGCGCAGTTACTCGGAACTTCCAACTGATAACTCCGTCTTCGTGTTTCCTTGAAACAAGTTTTGATAAATCGTGTAACTTGAGCGGAGCGCTGATTAATTAATTCGTAGGGAAAGGAATTGCTATCCCGTAGATGATTAATGTTTTGTACATTCAAAAAATGTACGAAGAGAACTCGCAAAGAACAAACGCGTAGACCGTGGATCACCTTCCGTATACTTATATTCTACAAGAATCTTGAAAAATTCGCAAAATGTACAACTCATCGACTACACTTTTATTACACATCCCGTGCAATGGGTCCACCAACAAAGGAAATAAATTTCCAAGTCTCGCATCTTTTGTGGAAGAAAATTGAATAGTCCAGCGATAACCAACGATGTTTCCTTTTCCGCTGAATCGTTGCAGTATCTTGCGGAATCTTGGATTTTCGAAATTTCTGTTCGACAGTTTAACCCGGGGCGTATCTCTCGCGAAACGGGCGCAGTAAGAGAAAACGGAAAAGCGTGTGGGTCAAGGTAATACTTTCCTGGCGGGATAAAGTCCATAGAAATAGGGTGAAATGGGTAGAGTGATGCAAAGAAAAGGCGGGGAACCTTGGTAACAGTAAACTCTCGTGACGCAACAGTGGAATCTAATTTCAGTATACTAAGTGGTATTTGCTAGGTTCTATTCTAACGTTCAGAAGACTTAAAAGATCTAACGAGGGCTTTGCGAGACCTCGGAGATCATTATCGGAACGAAGCGCGCTGGAGAAGTTGAAAAGGAACGAAATAAACGGTATGAAAAGGAGAAAAGGTTTGAACGTACAGGATTTGAAATCTCGAGTGGCCTTGGACCCTACGCTAATTCAGAAAGACGACTTCATTTTTCAGGTTGCATTAACCAGTTTCTCGAACAATAGAAATATCGGTGGCTTGTAAATATCATGGACATTTTTAATCACGTTGAGAAGATTTTAATCATTGTATGGAATATATGGTCACAAGTCTTTACTTATTTTGGTCTAATTCCCATGAAAGTAAGAAAACTTTTACATTTTTCAAACTTTTAATTGCAGGAAACATTTCCTGGAATAAGATTGGGTGAACCACGCGTACTCTTTTCCAGAAAATCAAGGTCTGCATTCAATTACACAGAGCGCGAGCATTCTTCGAGAACGATTTCGCTGGCGGAAATGAGCATGAGCCTCGAAAGGTAGGAAGTTTTTTAACTTCCGCGGGTTCACGTCTTCATTATTCGTCCGAGTGTCTGAGGCTCCCGAACACTGGGCGTGACATGCAGAAACATCGAACGAATTCTCTCGACGAGGTCTGTAAATCCGGAAACAAAGCTCGTCGGCTGACCTCTTTGCTTCCTGTCACGGAAGACGCCGAGTAATTGCTTCTGTTGATCACTGAGAATCTCCATTGTTCCTAGCAACGCAACAAGCCAGCCAGAGGATCTGACTCTTAATTCGCATATCCATGCCTTTAAAACGATCCCAAAATCAAACGCAAATCTCTAGAGCAGCCGCTCTTCAAAGAGGCTAAAACCGTAGGGTAAGAGGTTCTTCGAGTTCCGACGACCACTGCGACCACTTCTCCAAGTTCGTTTCCGTTATCCAAGGTCTAGAGGTTCTAAAATTCTTGTAATGTACGGTTTCAGGAGCGTTTCGTTCGAATTGATTGGCTAGCAAGATAGAGGATTGGTGAATGTTTCTGTTTCGAACGGTGCCGATCAGATTCGCTTCGACGTCAAACCGAATCGCAGCCGAATCCGAAGTGGCGGGTACAATTTTCAGTTCACGGGAAGCGGCCTCAAACTTCTCTCAGCCAGAATAAAGTCCGCTTGATCGGGAAAGGTAAGAGCCGAGAGCGGGTTGAGCGGTTTAGGGGCGAGCACGATGAAACGCGAGAAAAACGATGAACAAAAAGCCCCGGATGCCGGAGCTATCGTTCAAGACGTCGAAGGTGGAAAGGTGACACGGACGGAAAAGCGGAAACCCGCTCGACTTAGGCACTCTGGCCTTTTCTTCCGCCTCCGCCCTCTCGCCGATGTCCCCGCCCATCAGCGCTGTTTGCTTCTGTCCCCGTTTCACTTCTCAGTTCGATCACCTTCTTTTACCTTTCTCACCCTGCACCCTATCCACCTGCTCTTGTCTAACCCTGTCTATCCCTTTACGATACATTGCCGAACAGTTAACAATTGCAGTGGCGCACGAAATTGCATCTCGTGCATTGACAATAGGGCACACCTCTCAGCTTCGCCAATTAATTATTTCTCTACGGCTCCATCTGGTTCAAATTTTGGAAAACATCGTGGCACGTTTGGCAATTTAAAAACTTCGGCGAAATATTCTAAAAATACATTTTCAAGATTCAGAATTACAAGGAAATGCAGAGGAAGGTTGAAACGTTATTCCGTTCGCATGTTTGGAGCAGAACATGTATTGACAATTAACGGATTGGATACTACAGTTCTTTCCAAACAACTGCTTCTCCGGCACTAACTTTTATACATTTCCTTTTTGTTCTGTTTTTGTACTTCTTCCCCTCAGCTTCTCCTGTTCTCCAACTTCCCACCAACCCAATCTTACCCTCCGTTTCTCCCCTCGTTCCTCTCCCTTGCTTTTTCCACCCCGCAGCGTCTTTCTCCGGAATCCAACCCCTTCCACGAGGAGGTCCGATATCATGGGAGTGCTTTAAGGAGCCCTGTGCTTTCAGTTCAATATTTGCATGGCTCCCGAGCTCACAAAAGAGAGAAATCTATCAATTCCTGTCTTCCGGCGAAGGTGGGGGGCGGTTCGTCCCTCTTTCTCGCTGGTCCGGGCACCAACCTCGGATGAAATCATTACCGTGCTGACGGGCATAAGAGGCTGGCCTTTATGTATCGCTGGCAAAAGGATACCGACGCCATTTCCACGCTGCCCCCGCCAGGCTGGCATCGTTTCCTTCGACAGCGCGGAGACGAGCACCGCCATTGTGTATCGATCAAGCATGAGATGAGCCGTAAATCACACTACGTACACTTTCGTTTACACGTGACTGGGGCCATTTTCGTGCAGCCTTCGATGCCACCCTGTTCGCCGCCCATTGTTAGCGGAACAGATAAGAAACTGCCGCGGGGGTGGCTGCCGGGACTTCTGGTCATCGACTCGTCGTCTGCAACTTCTTTTTTTTTTATATCGAACCTCGGCTACGGATTTTCAGAAAAAATGTTTGACTCACTGGCTGGAACATTTTTCTTCAACTTGCCCGCGAAAGTCTGGAACGCTAAAATAGAAATGATTTATGGCCTAACACGTTACTATTCGTCCCAGGATTTTTTCTAACGTTCCCCCTCGGTTTCTACAAAACGACATACAAAAACTTCTGCATAAAGATTCGCAGCCTAGTACCCAAGTATCCGAATATTCATGAACATTCATGCCGACGCATAAACATTGAATATAAGCTGCTCCTTTCCCGCCAACCCAAAAAATTCAAACAATCCTCGAGACCCGACCGGATTAAACGAACAAAATTCCGGGCAACAGCAGAAACAGAAATGGTACAAGCGTGCCGGGTAATCTCCCAGCGGGTGAGGAAGGAAAATAAAATTTAACTTTCAATTTGCGACCTCGGCCTCCCCTCTCCCTTTTCCCAGGATCTTACCCACGGTCGCGAGGAGACAGAACCTTAAAATATTCCGCGTCAGGGGACGCGTCCTCGTTACGAGTCGGCGAAATACCGCTACTTTACGTATCGCCAGGCAAATAGTAATAAATATACCACCCAATCAACGGAAGAGTAGAAATCATCTCGCGATCGACATTGCTACCGTAATTCTGTATTGTACAATATCAAATCTGCATTTAGCCTAACGCATTTGTAATTTCTCAGAAGAATTTTCAAGGAATAGTTCTGTAACATCGCTTTCTACTAGTTTTCGTTTCACGGAGCCGATCAGTTTGGCATTCGAGTGGCTGAAACGCGATATCCGCGGTCGCATTTAGCAGGTCCTCATGAATAAAGCATAACCAACTGGATTCCCGGGGCTGGAGAATCCTCCAGGCAGACTTTTCCAGTCTGAAAGTCCGCGTTCGACCTTCCTCGTACAACTTGTCCCTCATTGTTGCGTCTGTTTGCGCCTCTCGAGGTTGCTTCGCCGCGAGTCGCATCCCGCAGCCTCGGTTTTCCGCAGCTCGTTGCATTCGGTAGACTTCCACCGAGCTCCGACGCCTGAGATACGACGCCGTAAAATTTTATTTTTCTCCCCCCCCCGCGAGAAAGTTTCTTTGCGTTTCCAGTTTGTCTCTGAATACATATAAACGGAACGCCGTGTCGCGGGCTCGCTACGAGCGAGTTACTTTAATTTCCTGCGTCGAAACGGTCCGACGACGTTCTTCTAGCCCTAACCGATCGTGTGTCTCTGCTGGATGCAGCCTCCGTTCGCGAAAACACGCGTAAACAGTGTGCTGTTACGTGACGTCGCCGTTCGAGGAGAGACGTCGCGATGTCCTTATACGTGCGCCCATTAATAACGACGTTTACCTCTGAGCGCGTCTTTTCGAGGGAAAATGAACTGCTCGATATTTTCTCGCTCGTCGAGCTGCTTCCGGCTGCGGCATATGCTGGCGAAGCTTTTGTTGTTGTCTTTTATCATAGTCCTCGAATTTTGAAGGTTTCCTAAGCATCTTGCTGATTTTGTGCGTTTATAAAAACGAGCAAGTGAAAAACAAAATTGCGAAGATCTTGTAAGAATTTTAGTGGACGTTGTTGTATTTATTTAGTATGTAGAATACTGTAGAATCTTGATATCAACATCAACAAATAACCACAGAATTGCATTCCCCGCACGTATTTTACAAATAGTCCTTTTATTGGTGGATGCAGTTGCCTTTGGCCCGCAACCAGCCCCAGAAAATGACTATACCCGGCCTCAGTATGGAAAGGGTTGAAAATAAGATCTTTCTCGATGCTCTTGATGCAATTTGATTGCAACGATCGGCGAGCAAGGAGTCAAACAGAACGGAAGCACGCAAACCGCGTGGAATGCACGCGGAGAAAGGGATCGCAAGGATTGCCGAGCGAAAGAGGCAATTCCATAGCGTTCAAGGGGCATTTCGCGCGAGCAACGAGTATGTGGAAGACAAACGGTCGGTCGGGAAGGCGAAGGAGAAAAAAATACGCGATAAGAGCTGTACGAGAGGAGAGGCGCGAAGAAGAGGACGAGAGAGTGCATTCTTGTGGAAAATGCCCCGTGTCGCCACTCGACGGCGAATTCACCGTTGCCGATTGCATTCGAGACGCAGGCGTCGCGCACGTGCACCTCGTTCAATGAGCATTGCTCAAGTTCGCACCATGCATCCGAAAAGGGGCCACCGTTGAAATCACCGACGCGACGCAAGTTCCGACGTGGATTTATCTTGACCGACCAGAGAATGTTTGCTTAGCGTTTCCACAGATTTTTCGACGTGGTAAATGTTCAATCCAAGACTGTAGCTAGGTAACTGTTCGGATAATCGAGGCTCTACCGTGTCGCGAAATAAACAGCTAAACACGATTCAACCGATGTCGTGTTTGGAGTCATTTCAATCAGAAATATGTAACGAATGCGCCGGTACGCTGGAGTGGAAGAGTCAAGTGTTGGGATAGGAGATGAGTAATTGAGGGCACGAAGGGTGTTAGGATTCGGGGCAATACGACGTGTTTTACATTCTATTTATCGGGCCGGTCGAAGACCGAAAGCAGAACGTCCGGGGGCCTCGAGTGGATTTAAATTTCCATAAACGCACGAAATCGGACGTGGCCGCGACCGAATGTCTGGAACGGTTCCAGCAGATATCGCGCTTTTCAGGACACAGTTGTCGGACCCGGGCAAGAAATGGCACGGCGGAGAGAGTCGGTCATCGAGGATCGTGCCAAAACGAGCCCCCGCGGCTCCCACAGGCGCCGCGGAGTCGTCCGAAACCCTCTACAATGCGCTTCCTCTGTATCTGAATCGCATTTGTTACGCGGAAATGTCAGGGGAAACGCGGACGACAAGCGACAGTGCAAATGTGCAACGGCGACGCACTTTGGCGGCGCGGCGGGTCTCTCGATGCAGCAATCGATTTAACCCTTCGGGGAGGACGCTCGATCGTCCTTTCTTTCCACGCGATCGACGTTGTATAATGTTGCGGATGTTACCATCGTCTGTCAGTGATTCAGACTTTCTCGATATTTTTCATAACTATCTTCATATTCTAGAAAATAAGCATCGTACCGATTTCCACCGAGTCCACTGAATAGCAATTACAGGTTGAACACCGGAAGTCCCGCTTTCAAACAACGGCTCACGTCTGTGCAAGGTCCGCGATTAATTTACGAGCGATTTACCACTATTTCGGCGAGCTGTTAATTTGCTCAAACGTTCCCAGACGGCGTTCGCGCCCCACGGAATCGTCAGCTCTTGAGAAATTCGTCGAAATCAGGTCTTCTCGAAACCGAGGTAGCCAACCAAGTATGATTGCCTCTCTCTGGATCCCGCCAATATAACCAACGCGGAAAAGACGACGCGTTCTCGCCCGCGTAAAATTGTCTCATAGGGAGGGTGGGGGGGGGGGGGTGAGTTTTCCAGTCTTTGCGATAAATGCAACGCGGTTACACCCGTTTCATCCCCCTTCGTCAGAGTGGCTGCACGCGAAATCTCTCCCTCCGCTCGTCCCTCTGTCGTTCTCTTTGAGGACGTAACGGGCCGCCGACATCAAACAGGACGATTTTCTCGTCAAACAAACCCCTCCTCTCTGCGCCCACGCGCGTTCGCGCTCATCGTCGCTTCTTGGACGCTCCCTCTACAAAAAAGGATAGAGACACGCCTCTTCCAGCTGTGCCGCCACTTCGTCAACGTCCTCGGTGAAAGGACGAAAAAATTTGTAGTCCTCGAGCCTCGAGCGACGCTTCCGGATTCAGAAAACATGGCGGAAGAAGGCATGCATGAAATAAGAGGCTGAGAAGGAGTCTTGAATTATTTAGCACAATTTGCCAGCACAGACGGTCGGTATTCAGTTTAGAATGACAATTACACACGTTTTGACTGGCCTTGCGGAAACAGGCGGGGCTTCACGTTATTTGTTGTTTCCCGAAGAATGCGACGATGGTATTTAACAAAAAGAATTAATTTTTCAGCGTTTTAAATTTCCCGTTAAAATTAGCATCGAAGCGAACATCAGCAGTCATAAGTGGGCAAATACTCGCAGACAGTGGTGGACGACTATTGTGTACCAGTTTCAGTTTCCGCCGATATTGAAAGTACCAAGAAGAAGTTTCTTCCGTTCGGGTACTTCAACTTCGCAAGTTGATCCTTTTTGCAGGACACCGGAGTAGCTCGCTCGGAATTACTTGATTCTTAAAGTTTGCCTCGGCCGAACTTCTGTATGCGTACCGATGTTCGATTCCTTGTCGGCCGTTTCCGGCACGTCAGTTTAAATTTTCCTCAACGCCAATATCTCCATTCTTGCCGGATATCAAGACGTTCTACGCGAGCACAGCCGAGTAGAAGCTCTCTACCGAACTCCGAGAAAACGAAACGGCGCGGCGTGTTCCATTATTTTATAATTCATTCATCGAACCTTGCAAATACCATCTCCGTCTTCCTCTCGCTGAAAATCTTCTCAACGCTAGAATCACCGATCGACGCGATGGAATTCGATATTATTATAGAAATTACAGAGATACAATTATCACTAACAAACGAGTAAATAAATTTTCCGCAAAAATTCAACCAGACACTTTCAGTTTCAAAGAGCAGTTTCGCTTTAACTGGCGGTCCCATGTGAAAAAATAGTCGGACGATTACGGAAGAAGCACCGCAATTTGATGTTAGCCTCGGCGCGGCACGATAGCAAAACAACCAGCTCGCACAAAGCAAATTGTTCAACGAGTTTCATTTCCCTTTGCAACAATCAGCAAGCCCGACCTGTTTACTGTTCCCGGAGGAAATCGGATTTCCTGATACGAATAGACAGATATAACTGGATGGAGAAACGTTACACGTTCATCTGCGTCGACCCGTTAACGTCCCTCGAAGAGACAAAAGGTTCCTAGAACTCGTGTAACACCCTTAACCCCGTTCGGATTGGAATTAACGTTTCGTGTTTATCCAATAAGCAAATACCGTTTTATCGGTGTGTAAAAACGATCAATCTCCCTGCTCGAAGCAATTCCTTCAATCCGCACAAGATTATAAGGGTAAAAGATATTTGTTCTTTTTTTGATAGAGTTTTTGATAGAAGTGAATTTTTATATTGTTTTCTGTTCACTTTTTGGTCGTAGAGTCTGAGAGGTTCTCGAGATGGACAAGAGTAAGGAGTTCATGATTCCCCGATTCCGTGCTAAAACGATAATAAATACGACGATCCTTAGCCATGGCTAAGGGGAAGTTGGAGGGCAATAAATATTCCTTCCCCATGGCGTCCAAAGCCCTAAATTCCAGCATCAAGCGAATGACTCTCGTCTATCTGTACCGAGCAACCGCTCGTCCCGTTTTGCATGTTCATGGCTCGCGCAAGGGTCGCAGTTCTGGTATCCAAGGTTTCTCTTGTACTCACCTCGCTCCATTTATTGGTCTCCCACATGGGGCAGGAGATGGTGTTGCAAGTCTCCTGGTTACGGGGCTTGTGCATGCCGCTGCACTTGTGGTCGGGCAGCTGTAACGAGAAGGATTTAAAGCTCTAACACCATTCATCTTGGGCGACGAGTGATTTCGTGGGGTGTACATTAGGTCTCGAATGTTTTCATCCGTTTCCACTGGTCCATCCCTTGGCCAAGCTTCGAATTATTCGTTTGGTTCGCTCGAAATACTATGCCGAAGTTCTACTTTTGTATATGATTGATTAAATAACTGATTTGGATTAGGACAATTTCTTAAAATTTATTTGGTGACCGTGCAACCCTCGGGACTGTTCTTAATTAATTCAGTCTAAAATGGAAAGTCCATTTAAGGATCAATAGAAAACATACTGCAGTGGTTGCAATGTTCTTGTATTCTCTCGCAACGAGATGTTTTAGGGTAAATTTTCAATATCAAGTATCAACGGGGTTATCACAGCCCTCGCAGTTCAGAACAAGCGTCATTTATCCGTAATAACTGAATAATCGTACGGTCGGCGAGACATTACTACACGTATTACACCCCCTATTACCAACCAGAGAACCGTCTAGCCGTTTTTCGCAGGTAGACCTGCGGGGGTGGACGACGGGGGTGGAAGGAAAATCCTCGGCGGTGCACCGTACGTCTAACCATACGTACAGAGTACTCCAAAAATAAGGGACACTGGAAACATGCAAATCCTCTACGCGAGAGACATCAAAATCTTCTACATCTTCGAAATAGTATTAGGTCGTCCCAAAAATGTTGTTCGTAATGTGTAAGTTTAATGTGCAAGTTTATCGTTAAATAACAAGGGTATATGCGTATCCAATATATAAACAATCATCTGTTCCTTAATATTTTGTTATTTTCAAATCTATCTCTTACTTGACCATGCGATTTGAATTTGCATCGTGCACGTTGATCGAAAACAAAACCTGCTTCGAGGACAACTTAACAAATTTTTACCACGTGTATCAGTTGCTTTCTCTATTTTGTGTTTAGCGTTTAAGGATGTTTTCGGCGCATGTTTCAGGGTGTCCCATAGATTTTAGGCGCCCTGTACTTTGGGGAACGTGTGCGCGTGTTCCAGGCGCTCGTCGAGTCTCGGATGAGAGGATTTTACGGTGGTTGACACAGAACCGCGGGCGGCCCTTCCAGTTTAAACGAACCGAACTGGGTTAGGGTTCGTGGGATTTTGCGGGGCTGTCGTAGACATCGAATGGATGGATGGATGGATGGATGGATGGATGGCTGGCTGGACGTGTATCTTCTCGGTGGTTCTAGAGGGCTGAGCACCTCGTGAATCTTCAAAGATGAAGGAAATTATTAACCTATTTATGTCCGCGAATGACGCCGCCGGTGAACTCCACGGGATTTATATTTCCGAAGGATTATGAACCGCAAAAGACCATAAACGGAACTGGCGACACACCGGTACACGTATAACACAGAATGAGTTCCGATTACCACGTTCACCAATGTCACCACTGATGCGACTCACTAATCCGCGATTAAAATTATCATTTCGAATTTATTTGAAGTAATCACCAGTTATATGATAAGTAAACTTTAAATAAGACATCGAACAAACAGAATAGAAAGGGTGGAAATAATTCTGTCGTCCAAAACTGGTTGATAAAGCAGTGAACGTGTGTAAGATATTTATTCCGGCGACCGGTGATCGTGATTTCGGTTCGATTCGCGTCGATAAATCGCTAAGACGTGACGAGTAAAAGTAAGGTTCCGGGCAAATCGCATCGAATCTTCTTACGGGGACGATAGAATAAGACCCGGACGCGATTTATAAGAGGATATTCCGGATTTCGAACCGGTTCCACATGGCCACGAGGGTGGAAAACACTGGCGTGCCGTGTTTTTCACGGGAACCGAATGGAACGGAACCGGGTCGTATCCCTCGAGCCGAAATCCCGGAATTTAATATAAAGGGATTTCGCGTATTTAAATTATCTCCATTCCGTCCCTTATTTACCTTTGTAGTCTCATTGCCGTTCTCCTCGGTGCAGAAAATGGCTCTGGTCCGGGATCCTCCCCCGCAGCTTGCGCTGCATATACTCCATTCGCCGGCTACCCATCTGGAAAGGTAAAAAGAATCAATGGAGACTCCGCGCGCGATAACAGCGTTTTCGTTTGGTGGCAGCTCGCCATCATGTTACGTAATGACGATGGCGTGTGCCCTGGCTTTCATAAGCTGCAGAAATAACGACGATCGCCGTGGAAATCGTCTACAGTTGTATCTTATATGTATTAGATTGCATTGTGTACACATTTTTGCTTCTCCTTCCTTCGTAATCTCGTTTTTCTGCGACATCGTTTGTTATCTCTTAGCACATTACCTACAGACGGTGATTTAACAATATTCCGAAAATTGAATATTAATCACTGACGGTTTCTTAATTCGTCAATTTAGTATTTGGACCATCTTACAACAATTTTATTATAAGCTTATCTCTTTCGCAAGGCTAAAATATGGGAACGTTGGTTGTAAATCATGTACTATATTTTTCACAATTAGATCAGAACAAATGGAACAGCCACAGCAGTTTTGTGATATATTCGTTCTTTTACGTTGGTTAAATATTCGCATAATTTACCATAAAAAGATAGTTACAGCCAGTTGCCGCGAGTACCAGATACCGTACGAAATCCCCGCAAGTTTTTCGGACATGAAATCACGTGATTCGATAAAAAGTTATTAACTTAACGACCCTGTTGGAAGGCAATGAGTCCAAGAGGTCGCCGAAAGCGTTTAAAATTCATATATGCCTACGGTAATCCTAATATTTGCATGTCTTTTTGTGAAAAAATGAACGCTTTCATCGCCGGAGCTGGGAAGAAGGGGTGCGAACTCCCCAGACGTCGTAATCGTACACCGTGCTGATTTTTAATATCCCCGGAATACAATGGTTTTTACAGGAAATTCGAATCGAACGACTTCTTCTATATTTTCGAAACATTGTTCGGAATATAAACTCAAAAATCGAGTAGATCTCCACTACTCGTTACAACGGCGAAGTTTTCACATTAAAAACTTTTAATTAACATTTCTACTTTTATCTTTTTTTATATATATATCAAAAATTCTATAATTCCAATAAAAATCTGGAATTCGAATGAGAACAAATGTGTACCAGTTCCATTACAATTCAGAAAATTCCAATTTTTATGGATTATGCTGAACAGGTTGATCTTGCATGGTTTTTTACCCTTACCAGAATAAGTTAGTTAAGAACTAACAAAATAATCTTAAAATTGTAAAAATGACATCGTTCCGATTCTTAAGAAGCAGCATCGATTTCTATGTACAAAAACATTGCCAAAATTTTCGGACAAATCCGCGCAAGCATTCACGACTTTTCAACTTTCCGGGTGCTCGTTTACTCTAATTAAAGAATTTTCATCGGTCATGGGGTTGACAGAAAGGGGAGAAGCCAGAGACAGGAAAAAAGTCTTCAGACCAATTGGACTAATCGACACGGACTTTTTCAATTTCCGTTACTAGCGGGTGTTTGCCAGGCGAAAGTGTTCCCGAGTCACCAGACGGACCCATCGATCGCGTAACAGCTTGGCTTGGCAACTTTCTGCCTCTGTTTTCTGCAAAAGTGCAACACGCGTGTGCGTCCGTTCACCGTGCAGGTGTTCCCGCGTGTGTTCACCGAGTTCGCCTCCGATCATTCTCCTCGATCCTGTATCGTCATGGAAACCGTCATAATGGCCAGAAAGCAGAAGCTCAATGAACATGTCCCATTCGATGAACCTGTCCCCGTTGTTCTCGACAATCATTTGTCTCCGCGGATAATTAGGATGGATTGTTACGCTTTTGAAAAGTAGGACATACGAAGCGAGGGAGAATCGTGCTGTGAATAGATCAGAACCCATTCTTGCGCCGATGGTGTCCTGCAAGATGGATTCATTTAGCTGTTTCGAATCGCGAGAAACGCATTTGCTTTTCAATATTTTCTTCATCCTCTGATCATTTTTCCCTAGATAAAGCTTGTTCACCAAAGGAAGAGAACTAGAATAGAAATGCGATCTTTTTAGAATTTAAATGGATTTAGATACGACTGTTATAAAATCGTGAAAAGCATACACCTTTCGAGTGGTTTACATAATTTCGTTCTGTAGAGCAGAATCTAACGAGAATTTGCAGCAGGAGTAGCGAAAAGGTTGGCCGAGAGCAAACCGCCGATAGAAATAAGATTACTTTGCGACAATGGCGGTAATTGGATTATGAATAATTGAACAGTCGGTGGCTCGTTAATTACGTGTACTCGTGTCGCAAACCGAAGGGCCCGGATCGATCGGCCTGCGGGAGGCTTAAAAATCGAGACGTCGCGACGTTGTCGGAGCCGATTCGAGCCGATTCGTTCTGCGCCTGCCGTTTAATAAATCACCGGTGGAGTGAGGCCTCGTCAACGTTAAATTGGTGCTAATTGCCACGGCCGGAGAATTTAGTTTAATTTGGTTCGGCCGGGCCGTGCGAGTGGTCGACGTTTCAGCCGTTTCCCCCAAGAGGGACGGGATTCCTAAACCGCCGCCCACCCGCAACTGTGTATTAAGCCACTAAATACTTCAGCGACCATTATTCCGTGTCGCGCTAGGGCTACACCCCCAATTAAATTCTATTATCCGCCTTCCAGCAGATTTGACGGTTAATCTTGCGATCCTGGATGGTCTGGCTGCATCGATCGACCGATTTGTCGCGTGCCAATCACAATGCGGCTCGTGTAACGCGCCACCGTCGGTTACATTATTCTTGTAATTAATGGTAGACTGCTCAATGGACCGCTGGCAGAGTCTTCGGATTAACGGAGAAGGAAAATTAGACGCGACCTGACAAAACGCCTGTCGAAACATGCTAAAGTGGCTTTAACCCTTCACGGTCCGAAGTGCTTCCTCCCTTTCGCCTCAACGAACCGAATCGTGTCTTCTTTCTTCGAGATACTTGGACTCTTGCGTCCGATTTCATAAAATAATATTAGGTGTACAAATTAATTCGTCGTACTTTCCTCTTCAATCTGTTGATTATTTCGGAACAATTCGTCCCCTGCTATGCGTCGAAAATAATCTACTAGAATTACAGTGTCAAGAAACTGCCACTGCATAGATTAACTTGCACGTCACTGTGTTCTGGTTGATCGTTTCAATTACTTGCACGTGATGGTCCCGGCTAAACACCTGTCCAACAACCCCAGCGATTAGTCCCCCGATCCATCTTCTACTAAATCATGCAAGGGCTAATGTCTCGCGCTTCAAAGACACGAAACAGACTGTATCACTAGCAGCCACTCGAGCGACATGTTCTCGACAAAATCCTGGCTGCACTGTCAATTCGATAATTAATCGTCTGTACAACTGGTCGAAACGATGCCAGAGATAACTGCGGTCGTGTCGAAACCGTGCGAAAATTGGAACTTTAATGTTCATTATAATACGCAATACCAAATTTTCACTAAACCTAACAAGCTCTCTGCCAAGAATTGCACAACAAAGCCTAACGATTTCATTTGAGCATTAGTGGGACTCGAGTGAATCGATACGTCGCGTCAGTGTGCAGGGAACTCATTATAACTGGTCAGTTAAGTGCACGGTCGTGTATCTCTGGCAACTATGAGGATCTTGTTGATTACCGGAGGCTGTATTTGCGTTTTCAAGGGGGTCCCGTTTCGAGGTAGCATCCCCGCGGGTCCGCCAGGGTGTAAAGAGGAAAATGTGCCTGGAATCAGTCGCGTGACTCGCCTCTTGCGGAAAGTTAAACGAGAGTTCGAGTAACCCGAGCCACTCGAAGTTCTGGTTGGCAGCCCCGCGAGTTCCTGGTTACGTGCATCATCGAAGTAGCGAAGTTTTCGCGCTTCGGGCGCATATAATAATGCTGAAGGCCGACCCTGTGACAATGGGGGACGCGTACTTCACGGAATTCGCATAAATTATCCTCCTGGAAACGGTCTTTGTTTGTCGGCAAACGAACCGAAACGAGCGTCCCCGATTTAATCTAGACGCGTTTCTGCGTCTGCGATGCATTCGTCGCGCGGGCGGCCATCTTTGTCGGTTGTTGCGAAAAGGCTTGTCGCAAATTTTATTCCAGAAAAGTTATCTGTCGTTCAAAAATTATTCAGGCCGTTCTTATCCTAAATATTTCATCAGAATAGGAATTCTCTAATAATACATAAAAATAATAAGATTTACAAACGTTGTTGAATTCATTCCAAATTTTATTTATTCCAATGTTCCAATAGAAAACTCTATTCTACATTTTCCTCCACCTTTTGGTGCAGAATCATCCCCTATAAGCATACTAAACTTCGTCGAACCACCGCTTTCTCAGCAAAAAGCGAATGGCCGCGTAAGAAACCTTTGACGCAGCATGGCCTACAGATTGTCCTAGAGTACCATAAGCGCAAAGTTTATAGCCTAATATTTACGCGCGGGCTCTCCGCCGCCAAGTCGATCGATAACTAGCATCGGCCGATTCTCGAAGATGTCCGAGAAGAGATAAACGCGAGCGGAGCTGTTGTCGCGACGGATCATCGAGCCATTCGTGGACGTCGAACCATAATTTCGATCACAAAGGGAGACAGGTCCTGTGCAGTACAACGTCCGAACGACGTGCTACGTTTCGAACGCGGCTGTATATTCAGCTGTACATCCGAGAATGGTTTGGTGGCTGGTATTTTTTGTCCGATCTGCGTCGCCGACGTAGTGTCTGCTCGGTCGGCGAACGATTCTCATCGGGAGCAAGCTTTAAAGCTACGCTTTTTATCCCCCCGAGGGTGGGAGAATGGGTTCTCCTTTATCCGGACAAAGAACAGGCTGTATCGTTCCTGGGAGCTAAGATTGTTTCTGCGAAAAAATATCCTCGGGACGTTCTTTCCTTCCCTCTTCTTCCTCTCTCTCTTTCTCCCTCTATCTCGTTCTCTGCTTTTCGTTATTCCGACCGATCGTTACGTTTTATCGGGAACGGTTGCACCGCGTGAACTTTCGCGTTTCGAATCGCGGGAACGCAGAATATAAACGTTTGTTTGACTTCTTGAATTAGCTTTCTCTTGGATTTCCTTAAGGCAGTTGTACTGGTTCGGGTTACAACTGTACCGCCTCGAAGTGATTTTCAGTACTTGCGTTACTTAACTCTGTGCTGGTTTTTCTCGAATTTAGCATAACATTTTGCAGTCTCGCCAACTGTGATTACTTTATATCGAAAACGTTGTTTAGAACGTGTGAATATAAACGTTCCATCCACAGTAGTCAACGAAGAATTCAACTCTTTCCAGACTCCTGATGATCCGCGAGTAATTAAAACTTCATTTCGTTACGATCGAACAGTGTCAGCGGCACCGATGAATTTCCAAACCAAACCGATGTCTCTGTCACTTTGTCATTTTACTCCAGGACATCAACACATTTAAATGTTCCAACCGAACGCCAGGAAGATCGCAGCGCAGCGCGATCTCCGTCGCGGCACCAGAAAAATAAAATATTGCCGAACCAGGCGACCTCCACGAGCTCGCGGAGCTTCGCTGTGTTGTTTTTTTTCTTCTTCTGGGTCTTCGGCCGGAGAATCCAGTCCGTCATAAATTGCCGCGAATTTCTGTGTTATGTGAGCCGCGAGGCAAGAACAAAAGCATATTCCGTGGGCGCGGTGAATAAACTGTCTTGGTCCCTCCTCGCGCGCCGGTCGTAATTTCGACCGGCGTGGTACAACAAGCATCATCGAGTGAAACAGGGAGTCGTTCCGCAACCGTGAATTCGCATTCCTGGCAAACGTAAAAGTCTGGAATTCCGTTAAATAACTTTTTCAGGAGCGCAAGGCCGGGAAGAACCGGCGATACCTTCGTTGATCCTCTTCTTTTCTCCTTTCTCCCATCTGTGACTCGACTTTACGGTTGGCACGTCATTCCGCGGCCCAGAGACGACGTTCATAATTTTTACTTCTGCGCCGCGGGAAACCAACAGAATCACTATGCGAGGCGATCGAGAAACTTTCTGTCGTTTTAATCGACAGTGGCTCCGAAAACTAATAGTGGCACACTGAATTTCTGATTTTTGATAAATTGACATAATTTCCTAAATAAAACGATCGTGTCGCAACATTTACCTAATCCACTCTGTCTACAGTTAGTTAGCGTACAATGGAGAGGAGCCGTCAGCTAGATATTTCTCAAGCGAAAAACGTTGGCTGCCGATGCTCGCGCACAGAATAGAAGCGCTTTTATCGCGCGTTATCATAAAAAAAGCGTAGGTTCATCATAAAAATATTTTCACGTGACACAGTAGAGTGAAACGCTCTGTATATATAACGGAATGGCTTTTTAAAATAATATTTGCGCCGCGTTGACGAGGCTGGAAATGTACAACGTCGATCGTAGGAAATAGTAACGAGGCTCTATTTTTACCGAACAATTCGGAATCCGCGTATTTGGCTGACGGGTAATGGGGTTTTTCAATATTGCGTGCTGCGATCGATAATTTTCACGTATCAGCTTGGCCGACGCCGAAAATGATGACGTTCAAATATACATATTAATTCCGTACAGTTCACAACGTGGTCAAAATAGTCGATTTATCGTTTAAACCTTCGGTGAGCTTTCAATTTAGATTTCGTAGATGGGAGTCAATTTTATTTTACAGTGGACGATCTAATTACTACAATCATTTCGAGATTACCAATTGTTTCGTGTTTCGCTGAGAATGGAATTAAAGATAGTTTAGAGATGGCCAAAAATTCGCGGACTAATCAGAAGTTTCAGAGATTTCGAAGATGATTCTCAGAACGATTCAGTTCTCAGAGAAGAAGCGAGCAAGCGTTTCACCGCCGGACGAAACTGATAGCGTGGCAGCACGCCTCCTTTTTCCCCGGTCTCATTTTTTCGACTGCACGCGAATCGACGTTACGATAAAAAGTAAAAAATGCTCGCAGCGGGGTATAAAGCGCTGATGTACGCGCGAGGGAGGCCGTGATGAGCGAGAGCATGGATGCATTACCTTTCCCGTGCTTTTTACACGATATAACGAGGAGAGACGCGGGGATGGAGAATTTCGATAAAAATATACGGTTGTAATTAGCGGCCGATAAGAAAATCGATCGACAAGCTGCCAGAATTCTCGGAACTCGCGCGGAGGAGTTCAGAAAGATCTTTTTTGAAATTTATTAATTATTACGCCACACCTGCTTCTGGTTTCTAGAATTCGGCCCCTCCATTATTAGGAAAAGTGCTTTAAAATTTTATTAGATATCGAACTATCTTTACGGTCTGAGCGACAATGTGTTCTAGTGCAAAACAGTGTTCGCTCGTTGTTATTTTATTGGGCTTTGCTGTTCTATTCTTGCCCGAATTCTTGTATTCTCTGAATTATTACACAATTAAGTCTTTTCTATTTTCTTCATACTATAATTTTATCGAATGGCAGACCGTTTGCGGAACAGTAAATATTCCTCAAGATTAAATACAATCTACATTCATTACTTTCCTTCTATTGCACAGTAATAATAATACCGACCATCGAACTTCTCTAAAATTGTGGATTTCCTAACATCGTAATCGAATTATCGGTATTAACAGCAAGTTCGTGCTGCAGCATCCCCTAAAAATCGTGAAGCAGCCGAAGAAGCCACCGGGGACCACGAGGAAGACAGTATCCGCGATAGATCGTAGTAATTTCGGTAAACTAACTTCCTCGACCGTTTCGATATTCGCCGAACAATTCGCGCGGGCAAAGTGTTCGCAATCGGTGCTTTCCGCAAGGGGGGTGGTGCGCCGGGGGTGGTGAACGGAACGTGGAGTGGGTGTATCTCTGCGGAAAGGACCGGGGCTTGTTTTTCCAGGTCTCTTTCAGAAAGAGGCCCGCCGGGCTTTTGCTCTTTCCCTCTCGTTCTCCCGACTAATGGCCGTTCAGTCCGCTTGAAAGCTCTGGCCCATCGTTCTCGGGCGAATATTGCGAGTCCACACGGCCACCGTATCCATTTCTGTACAGAGCAGTGAAACCCGCCCGCATGCATACCCGTACCACCAACATTGTGCCCGCCGCCATGCCATACCGTGTCTCTGTCTCTGTCTCTGCCTTTTCCTCCTGTTTGCCTGTTTGCCAGTGTGCAAGAGCGCCGGGCTGCGCGCCTTGTCCAACAATAATCGGGAGTTCTTGCTTTGTTCGCGGCCGCGCGAGGAAATTGCTCAGAGAAGATTGGTCGGCGTTAATCCCAAAAGTGGAAATTCCGATTCCCAATGTCCTGCCCCGGGAAATACAGCAGGACCCGTGCAGAACACTGCTTCGGCACGGTCAGTCCGAATTGGATCGTTCGATTAGAAAAAGCGCTAATGATGCTGTTCCACGGTCGTTCGAATGCAGCACGGATGCATTCCGCACGGATGCTGTCCCTTACAGAATGAAACGACTTTCGAAGGTTTTCAACGCGTTGGCTCCGTTTCTTTCGGATTTCCGAGCGAATAGGGTGACGTTTACGGTGTTTGCTTGTTTCTTCGAAATTGCGCCGCGTTTGGTAATTTAAAAAACAAAGAGACATCAACGCGTTCGCGCAGAATCTGTTTCAGCCGCGTCCGACACAGGTGTTTAGCGAATTCATTTTACGTTGCGTCAGAAAGGGACCACTATAATTTCTTAACGAACGAACGCGTCTGGAGGGAAATTGAACAATTTAGAACGTTTTATTCATATGTTTTAAATATATCGTATCTTATTTCCTTCTTGAACTCTTCTCCTCCGTTTTTCACATAAATCGAATCCTAGCTGTAAGAAAAATCACGAGTTATTGGACGATCTAATAGGTGCTCCAGTCAGTCTCTCCGGGTAGCAAAGTCTGCTGACACAGCCGAGAGAAGGGCACGGAAGTCCGATCCAGACGGTGTTCGATCGAAACGAAGAGCAATCGCGATATCTCGGGCACGAATGTCGTCCCCGATGGAATCCGGTTTTTTGTCACGCGATGATGCGTGCAAAAATCCGCGAGCAATCTGTCAAACGGCGCCGCTTTTGTACGGCGAGCTCCTATTCCCGGCTCCATATATGCCACACGTCCGCTCGAGTTCGACGCGAGAACTCGCGCCGCGGACGCTGATAGTTTAACGTTCTTTGACGTGCGAATAGTGTGCACGCAGACCTAAACCCAGACCGAGGCTCCGTTTGTCAGAAAGTACTCACTTTGCAGTGCAGAGGTGCGTGTTGCACGGCATCCGGGTCGTCTCCGGTCGGCTGTCCGGATCGCAATAGCTGTCGTCCACCACGGTCTCGTCTGGCATGCTCTTACACACCGCCATTGCCAGCATGAAACCTGCCGGAAAGACAACTGCATTCACTTCGCGATACAAATCGCTCGTTCTTTGAAACGTTCTTCGCTATTTTCGCACACTTTCCCGCCGGGGTTCGACCAGTGATCTCAGGACTTTTTGCGCGATAGAATCATGTGACAAACAGGACGGGACACCTAACTCTGTCCTGTTGAAGTGCTTGGGACATTAGAAGAGACTGCTCACAGAAAATTCTTCGCGACATCCGAGGGAGCGATCTCTGTCGAAGGCGCAACAATTGAATACGTGGCCGGTCTAACTTCGAGTAGCCGTTATTAATTTGGACAGCGCGGGAGGAGGGAAAGGGGTTCGGAACGCTCAACGATTTCTCGGGCGCAAAGTTCATTAGAATTCATTGCTCCCGATGCCGATGTAAATGGACTGGCGTGCGCGCGGGAGCCGTGCCGGCTCAAGTAAATGAACTTGGTAACCACTACTAACCTCCGCCGCATGATTTCGAGCAGGCGGATATCGATTCCAAACTCCAGGAGTACCGCGATTGGCAGCTCGATCCATTTCCGCCGCACACGCCGCACGCGTCCGTGTTCTTGTTGCTGCCGACTCGCAAGTCGCAGCCGACCTTCTGAAACAGAAATTCCGACCGATTCGATTAATAAAACGTTTTCCGCTTCTCCTCTCTTCATCCTCCTCCTCCTCCTCCCCTTCCCCCGCTCTGCCTCGCTTCCGTACAAATGGCTCTTTCGACCATGAGTCGCGATTACTCACGGCGCAGAGAATTAGCGAAGAAAAATTGACCTATAGAACCAAACCCTTTCTCCGCGCGGCTTTTTATTATCCCGCTCGCAAGACTTGAATTCTTCAACGTCGCCCAGAGGAGTGTTACTTCGCTTCAGGGAACAAACAGCCGTGGGAACGGGCGGTTTTGATTGGATCCAGATTGATTTCCTTAGGTCACGTTGAAGGGATGCTAACCGGCTGAACATTTTCGATCCTATATTTTGGATGGTCGGCCGTCCACATTCGTCGGTTTTTCTATTATCTATGACGATTTCCCAGCGACGTGGGTTTCAAATATTTTATAAAAACGTCCGCGGCCGCACGTTTCCTGGGGTACGTCTTTCGACGATCGCATAACCCGCGCATAGCCAGCCGCGTATTCCCGGTTAATATTCAATTTCACGGGTTCGCGGTAGAATTTTTTGAAAAATTCTGTCAGTCTCACGCCTCCGTCTCGTCCCGTGTGTTCGGCAAAGGCCGCCTTTATATCGAGAACACGTTCACCCGTTCCTCGCGAGCGTTTATAAACTACGTTTATAGTTCGACCGGAAATTCTTCGACAGTTCGAATCGCGCAGTCCGCGAAATTTACGCGGCGAGTATAACTGCGGTGAATCATGCCTCCTGCTCGACGGTGGTAGGAAAAGGTGCGGAAGAAACCGAAGAAAGGAACGAAAACAGTGGTGGAAAGTAAGGTGAGAGAAGGTTTAACTCGTGATTTAACTGATAAGTGCAGTTTAGGACACCATACACGATTTCAAATTACTAATTTATATATACATAGAACTTTATTCATTCTGTCGATAAAACTATCTTTTCACACTCATTTCTCTTCTCGTTCTCGCATGTCTTCTATCCTAATTTCTTTGTCTAACATAATAATTCGTCAGAAGAAAGAACGAATCGAAATTTTATTTTATTTTATTTTACACGAGGCTTGATCCGTTTCGCGACCTTTCGGAGCTGCATGCCTCGGTGGAAGCCTGCAAGCCCGCAGTTGCGCGCGTGGTCGGTTTCAAGTGCGCACCTGGGAATTCAAATGAAATTTAAATCTGGAACACACGATTTTTGTGTGGCGCGTTTACCGCTCTTTTCCCACGGCTTACCTCTTTAAGTACATTTTGCGAAACATTCGTGAAGTGGCGAATTAAACATTTTCCACCGACGAAGATTGGCTGGAGAAATATTAATTACTACCTTGGCGTTTTGAAATCGAATTCGATGTAAATCTTTCTAACCAGCAATGTCTGCGTAGCTCTTGTATTTGCAATGAATACCGGTAATTTTAATTTTGCATAAAATCCGCAGCCCGTCGTCATATTTCATTTTCCTCGAACAAACTTCAGAAATAATTCGATAGCCCGCGGTATCCTCTGACGCAACAAGGGCCGAGCAATAGATGTAATTCCTCTCTTTAGGAAGCTCGCCACCCCTCCGCCCTCTTAGATAACAAGATCTCAGTGGAAAGTAAATCGGCGATTTCCGCGACTTTCCACCCTCCGCTATTTCGTTACGTAAATTTGACTGGCGTTCAATTATTCAGACTGGCTTTCATGGTTCCATTCGGCAGTCGGTACACTTTCCGCAGCCTTTGCCACCCACCGGAGTTAGCCCATTACGCTCAATATACCCTTCCGACGGTTGGTGCACCGGCTCCTCTTCTCTCCCTCCCCCATTTTACTTGCACTCTTTCTCTCTCCTCAGACGTTCTTTTCTCTACACTCGTTTCTGCCTTTTAACATAGTTTCCCGTAGAATGGGATTTGCCGGCTGTGGAGGAGAGCCCGCGTTTTTCCCTGCCGATCACTTTGTCCGCCTTATTTCGTCCGTTTTCACTGAAAACGACGGAATTCGTTCCTATAGACCACCGTGCCGTCTGTATATGTATACATATACTGTATATATATATTTTATATATATATACACATATATATCCCCAATTTCTTGCGTACTTTTTATCCGTATCTGAGCAGCTCCTCTCTCCGGCGAACACAGCCGGATATTATGAGCTTTGTATTACGGACGGCTAACTGAAAGACGGGAGGACCGGGGCTTGGGGAGCCTCTATCGACCTCTCGAAGGATGCTCGCGGATTCCTTCCGTGAAACGATTATGTCCTACGGGTATTATACTCGTGGGCGGTGCCTGGATGCATAGAAATAATGCGAGCGATCGTCTGACACCGAAATTAGAGACTACGGCGCTCTACTGTCGAACGCTTCTCACGATTTCATCACTTGTAGGATTTGTCAGTAGACTGCGGATTTGACGCGTTTATGACGAAAATTAGCAGATACAGTTTGTTACGGATAGAAATACCTTTCTGTTTTGTAAACGGTGGAGTCATGTATGCGAAGTTGAAACGAAACATGAATGGTGAAACATTGTAAGGGATTAGTGGAGGATGGCTATTGCTTGACGATTGATACGAAATCGTGTATTATGTAGTGCAAAAGAAGTTTTCCCGAATCTCGTTGACGCTGGCGACTGCGCGACAGCGTTTGTTGCGCAATAGCGTGTAAAGGTAGATACAATGTATCTAACTTAGGCCGTGAAAAACCTCGATTTTGGAGATTTTCTCACACGAAGGTTTATTAGCGAGCACGGAAAAACCGAAAGGTGGATCCGGGGCCGCCAGGCTACGATGGGTCGCGAGGTTCGGAAGAAGAGGATAAAAGTGTGATTGTAAATTTAACGCAAAGAAACCGTCTAGCGAAAGTCATTACGCATGTGGTGGCATGCAAGGACGAGCCTAGGAATTCGAATTACCTGGGACGACGGTTAAAGTAAATAATAACAGTCGACCGTTCTAGCCGTTCGCCGCGGATCTCAGTTAGTCGATAAGAGCAGGGGAACAGTATAAATGTCGGGGGAGCGAACGTTGCGGCGATTATTATTATTTTTCCTGTTTCGTCTACGAGGACACACATTTGTATCGGGTGAATAAAGTTTGTATCGATAACACAGTTTAAAGCGATAGACGGACTAAAAGAATTTAAGAACGCGAGTCCATCGGATTCAGCTTATTAAAATTATGAACACGAAAGGCAAAATGATGAATCCCGCCAACGTAGATAAATCCGACGTCGATATGTCTTGGCTATGGTTGCCTCTAACCTCCAAAGAGCGGAAGTAGCTAAATAGTAAAACACAAGACATGCACACGGCCGTTGCAACTTTACTGTCGTCGAAGAATTCCCGGATCGGCAAAGCGGCTCACAAAGCGTAGCGCTATCAAAGATTAATCAATGAAACCTGCCGAAAAAAGGATGGAAAGGTAGCACTCGACCTAGCTGGCGCAGAATCCGGATGCGGGCTGTTCCAGCATCGACGGTACAAATTCAGGTTCTTCGGTTAGGGGTGGCGGAGGGTGGAAAAAGGCGATGGAGAAGCTGACGTCGATTCGTGACCTGGCTCGGACGGCAAACTGATTTGTCATTCAGGCTGCATGGAGGTTTGCTCCGAGGTCGGGGAGTACATTATTCATCCCTTATCCGGGCAAGAAGAGCGAACCGAACTGGCAGAGAAGGCGCCAGCTGAACGGGAGACGCGATGCCAGTCAAATGGGGCCCTGCCGAGGCCTGTAAAAAGGAGAGACACGAGCCTAACGAGATCCCTACAACCATCGGCTGTCGCGAGATAATCCAAGATTTCGTGGACCGACGTCGATTTGAACAAATCTTTACAGCGATCGGCCGCTGATGGAACACTCCGCCGAGACATGGCGGCGGATTAGAAAGCTTCTCTCGATCTTCGAGAGAAAAAAGGATGTTCACTGCCACTCGGCAATTTATTAGTTTTCCGCAACTTTAGTATCGACATGGACTTCGCCGTGGTAGCTTGCATCTGTGCCCTCGTTCTGCGATATTCAATATTTTCAATCGTTACAATGGAATATAATATAGTTCCCTCAAACTTCGAATAATATTTATAAGTATTATTGGTATCTTCTCTATCTGTTCTATGCGCTGTCTGTCTTGTTTCTTTCTTCATTTGAATTTCCACCTCGTCTTCTGTTGTTTCATCACCTTCTGTGTTGCTTTCGCCATTATTTTATCATCGTGTAGGATTGTGTATTACGTCCTCGCAGTAGATGTTTATACATACTCGTACATATGTATAATTGAAGCGAGGCTCGGTGCTAATAGATGCTAATGTTTACTAAGTCGAGTACCGAGTAACATTTCGTGCCAATAAATGGATTTTAGTATTATTTAATGGTCAGGCTCGTTGCCAATGCACTCGAGAATCGTACCGAAATGCATCCGCTTTTTTTTTCGCGGCGGTTTAAAAGCGAGATTCCGCGGTCGAAAGGATTAACGGCGTCGACGATGTTAGTTTCTTTGCGAATTCCCCATCGTCTGGTTTCCAGACGAACGATTTCCGGGTACGGTTTCTCCGGTGCACAGGGAACGTCCGCATTCTCTGGATGTAAAGGTATTATTTGTACGAATCGAGCCGAGGACAGCCGGGATTGCAAGAACAGGGGATCGGTGCCGTTAAGTTCCGCGATATTTCATTTTGCACGCCCGACCGGCTGCCCGTTTCTCTTCGCCTGTTTACCTAGAGAAATAACCGGTTGCTTCGATAGTTCTATCCTTCAATTACGGGGCTCCTGCTGCAGGTTTCCACTTCTCGGGGCAAAGTAAACCTAATCCCGAGCGCCCGTATTGTGTCTCTCTCCCGTTTTGTTTGCTAGCGCGAGTGTAAGCGCGCGCGCACGCTATGAACAGAGGGTAACCCGTGTCTGTGTGTGTATATGTGTGCCATAGTATGTCCCGTTCTCCATTTGTCCACCGACAGGATCTAAAAAGTCTGCGGCCTGCCGAGATCCTCCTTCTCCAGGAAATCTCGATGAATTTTTCAACCGTGCGGAATAGTTTGCGGCAGATAACACCGATTTTTCGAGGCAATTCTCTTCACACCATCCTTTTGATCGATGAAAGATCCGCTCGAATACAAATCTAACTTTTCGCACTCGGCAACTCGAATGCGTTTATTTATTTATTATTTTCAAAAATAATGATTCGTTTATACAGATTTTATGGGACGACAACTTTAGATTCTATAAGTGCCATAATTGTTCGCTTTACGTCCTCTTCGAGGGGTGAGTCGAGTGCAAAGGGCTAAATTGATAAATAATGGATAAAAATCCATTAGCCTTAATCGCTCGGCAAACGATTTCAGATCGATCAAATTCCCCGGGCGAGTTTCCTCGTCGCACACATAATTACAAAATTGAAATCCAATTACGACGTTCACGAAATTCAAAGAATTTCGGGTAAGACGTTGCCGGGACGCCGGGACAGGGGATAGAAACGGGACAAATATGGTGACGAATTCAGGGGCAGCGTCCGCGAGGGGTGTCAAGAAATAATTAACGAGATTTAATAGCGGCGACAGTGGCGACGAAGTTGGAAGGACAATATCTAATCAGCAGGAGGAGTCCACGTAATTAAGCACTAACCGGGACTCCGGTGAACGCAAACTGGTTTTGCATTATTAAAGCGCGGCGGGCGCGGCGCGGGCGAGTTCTCCTTTCGCTTTGGACACGCTCGATAAGTGCGCGACGCTTTTGTGCCATCACAACTCGTTAGAGTTTGTCTTCCCCACCGTGAAATTCCTCCAATTGTTTCGCTTAGCGAGGTGCCCTCCCCGTCGTTTGTTTCGCCGGATGTTACGCGAATCGCTTGGCGCTCCGGCGTCTTCCGGTATATTTGTTTGTTCGCCCCGGCAAAGTAATCAGTGGACACCTGAATTATACAATCTTTCCCATTATGTAATCCTTTTGTGAGTGGGAGAACGCGTTTTCTTCGAGAATTCCCTCCTTCCGAGATGAAATTTCAATTTATCTTGTATCAAATTTAACGCGACGTATCAACTACGCTCGAGAATAGAATAATTAATCGGTTTGGAGGTACTATTTGTCATCCAAAATACAGCAGGTGATCGAATCGAATACAAATTAATTTGTAGCCCTTTCGTGGTGAATTCATTGATTGTTTACAAACAACTGAAATACTTGCTTGACCTACGCATCTGCCCTATCTTACAAGTAATTAATGTTAAACTATCAGAGTAAACGACCAATTTTTATGCGAAGGCCAGCAGCATTGAATTTTATTATTTACGGACAGACTAATCGATGCGGCATCTCGAAGTCGCCTGTAAGATCGAATTAACTTAATGGAGAAGAAGTGCGAGCGTCTCGACGCACCCAGTGCAAATATTGGCGGAAGACGACCGGACGACGCGACGCCTCGTTAGCTCGCATTTTCTCTGGCCGAGGAAAAACGCGGTCGCGCACAATCGCGGCGGAAACCAAAAGTTATAAATAAGTTTCGACGAGTGGACAGAGGAAGAGAGAGATGGAAAATGGGATACCGTATGCCCCACCTGAGAAAATCTCGAGTTTCCGGTCCCGGAAGTTTCTACTGACCAAGTTTCGACAAGAGATGCAGCGATTGCGTCTTAATTCTTAACTGAATCGAGCAGCTCGGGCACGATCGCTATATTTAAAGGTCTCCTACCCCCACTTTTAATTAATTAGCATGCTGTAATCGCTCCTGAAACTCCTCTCCAATGTAATCGGAAAGTGTCGAGGAGTCGGCTTCAGCGAATTCCTTTGGAGAATCGAAATACATTGAATATGGAAAACGTTTAACCTAATTAGTTTATTAATTCGGAGATGCGTTTAAATTTTCAGCGGGTATCTATTTTTAATTTTATTTTTGTGTGCCTCGATTAAAAGATCTCGCGACGAACTCGTTGGATAACTTCGATCATATCTTTCACAGTAACGGGAATACGATTTTAATTTATACAATAATTAGACTGCAGTTTAATGTTTAATATTTATGTTTTCTAGTTTGTATTCTTTTCTGTTGCTAACAATCGGCTCTTTTCCAAATCACATGAGTCGATAAAGTTAAATGTTACATTAAAGCGAATATTAATTTGAGAATTACAATGGATCGATCGCAAAGCCTTCAAAATAATAATATGGATTCTATCAAAAAACCATCAGACGATTGTTTACCTGGTCGGAAGAATCGAACGATAGAAAGAAGAACAAAGGAGGTTCCAGGGATATTATTTTATCACGTCACGGAAAAACATACGGTTGTTAACAATTCTTTCGAGTGTCTATACAAGCTTCATTCGTTATAAAACATTCGGCACGTTTCGAATGAAGTTTGGGAAGCAGGTTTTAAAAAGCATATATTTCGCCGGCGAAGAACCAGTTCAGCCAGTTCCGTTTTATTCGCAACGGCCCCGGGTTCATTTCGTATAAATTCCGCGGACATGGCAGAGAGCAAACACAGTCTCGTCCCAGAAAAAACAGTCGAATCACACGTCCGTTTCGCGTGTTAATCGCATATTAACGGCGCGATGAAACTTGCAAGGTGAGGACCCGGCCGGAAACTCAACGGGAAATCGAGAGAGACGGAGGGAGAGCCCGATGAAAATATTTTCTCCGACATTCTCGTGTACCCGGCATTTTTTATAAGTCCGTCCGCCGAACGCGTTGCCGCGATTCGGCTGTGTCTCCGGAATTAACACGTCGAAATTGGTCCGGTAATTGACCTGGTTGTTTCTGGAATTGGCTGACACGCCGCGCGCAATGATCACTTTATATGTCTGATCAGCGGACGACCTACATCACTAATTAGAGCACTCGCGGATTTCCGCATAAAAAATGAAAGTAATTTTAATTTTGAAATTCATATAATATTAGACAAGTTCGTAATACATTTTATCAGATTTTATTAGATTTAGATTCTGTAAAAAAAAAAGTGGAAATTCGTATAAATTTTGCCGTTTATCAACAAGAACATACACAAAATTTTTAAGATCAATTGAAAATACCCCGGTGTCCAAATATAGATGTAAAGATTAAAGCTACGATGTACTTTCGGTAAAAGCAAAAATATGGAATCGATGATTCAGATTTGAAAATTCAATGCCGAATCCGTGCACAATCAACATCCGACCGTGAATAGTAGCGCGATCTGCGATTGGCGAGTTAAAAATTCGATCCATCCGGGAATCTAATTTGTTAAGTGAATCATAGTTCACTCGATCCGAAGGAAACCGGCGCCGACGAGTCCCTGGAACGTTCATCTCTGGGGAGAGCGTAATTTTTGCGCCGCGTCAGTATCGCTTGCGATACTCCATATTTTGTAGCTCGTACGAAAGTTCGCGAGTTTCGGCCTGCCAAACCTCCTCCCATCCAATCTTCTTGTGTTTTACAAGCGGCGCGGCCGATTTCCGAGTCGCATTTAATCGAGCATGCTGCTTCGACTGTCGATTACACTAATTAATCGAGACACCGCGTGGAAAGGAAAATAAAGATAAATGTGGCTTGAGACTGAAAAAGGAAAAATGGACTAAACTGTACTTTGCAAACGTTTGACGACGGATTATGTTGTTTAATGAAATATTTATTCCACCGGTTTCGAAAGCATATCGATGTCGATTCAGCTTGTTGAAACAAACATTCTCGAAACTGTGCTAGCAAGTCGATCTTTGCGATTGCAGTGGGATATAGAGATAAATTTTCTTCGTCGTTCATCGAATTATTCGTGGTGATTTATTACTGACATTTGTTGATATAATCGATTTTTTAATGAACTTCCATCAACAAATTCCGAGGAATTCCTATTAAAATGATCGGGCAGAAATGATAATTACCGAACGAGAAATGATCTCAACTTTTGTCGTTGAAAATCTTCGCTATCTGCCGGACAGTTCCACTTTTATCGTTTCGTTGTACGTTTCGCAATGTACAAAGCGAATCGCAAACATTTCCCGTTGATGCAACTCGGTGGATGAAAATTCGCATCGATCCCGCTCGTTTCTCCATTAAAACTCGTACGCAATTTACTTTGACCGGATGAAATTTCGTTTCATATTAATTGAAGCGCGCTGTAATCTTCAGATTGATTAACAATAACGAACAACCCCGATGGTCACGCTTATTATGCTTGATTAAATTTACAGCGAACACCTCATATATCCGTGCGTGCGAGGTGGGCTCCGTATAATTTCGTAACGACCGGCCGTGCGGAAACGAACGAAAACAATGACATCCGTTCGTTTTCGGACAACTGAGCTTTCATAAACAAATGACGCCGCCGACTTTTTGTCGCGTTCGTTAACTGGAAAAACATCTGTCCGGTCGTTTTGGGAATCGGTCGACATTTGAGCACGACAAAAATGTTTCGAGTTCCGTTCGTTTGTAAACGATCTGTTATCAAAGCATTCATTCAATTTTAAACAACGCAGAATTGTCACTAAGTTGTCACTAAGTTGTCACTAAGTTGTTTTCGCGAATGAACGACATAATAGTGTATGGTACAAACTTCATTGACCAGTAACTCTTAATAATTTGTGTAATACACGAAATTCACCCGGCAATTAACGCGTTAAACAACGTACGATTGCTATTAAGTTATACGATGGATGTCAAACGCCGGTACCTTGCATATTGCGAAACAAACAATGTCGACCGTATTTCTCCTTCAATAATAAATCATATTTTACGAAATTTTACGAAATTTTACGAAATTCTAGGAGATCCTGAAAGCTCGAAAGGGTTGATCCCTTCAGAGTCGAATGAAAAGTGAAAGGTGCTCACCATGCATTGGCCGGCGATGCACACATCGGTGCCATCGGTGTAGCACTTGGTGCCGTCCTCCACTTTGTCAGCGAGCTGAACGACGATAGTCTCGTCGCTGTCGAGCTGCAAAGCCTCGGTGGCGTCTCGCGGAAGCATCTTCTCCGCGGACGTTTCCTGTTTCAGCCGGCTGCCGGTGTTCTCCAAGGACTGCTCGCCACGGCAGATCAAAGCGCATGGTCTCGTCGGATCATAATGCGGATACCATTTGAGCAGTTGCCCGCTGTAAGGTACGTCGTCGTACGCCGCACACTGCTCCGCACGGATATCGCTCGGCTTCTCGCAGGACTGCAATCAAAGGCGAGGATTATCTTCTGAAACTGTCCGTTCGACTACGTAGGCCGCCTATTAGCTGGATTTTGGTAGATTTACGATCTCGCAAAGGCAAGGGTCGATATGCCGAGAAAATTTCAACCCCGAAAACCCGCGAAACAATGAATTTTTCCTGGAAGGAGGTACGTTGCATTCGATGAAACGTTTTAACAACGAAGATAGACACGAACGTGTTAAAATCACTAAAGTGAGAAAGAAATTATTGTTTCTGGTGAATTCAACTGGCAAGTAACTGATATAACGGAGGAGCTATTCTCGAAGCTCGCCAATAAAAATTTGCACAGCCGTGGGGCGAATGATGAAGCTCTTTGCCGTAATAAACGGGTGGGATGAGGAGTTCAGGTAAAGGGAAACGACGACGGTTAATTCGCGTTCTCCTTTCCAGTTCATTTGATTCGGCGTGTTTTGTTTGCGTTAAACAATATATTACAGTTATACGTGACAGAATATATTCAGGGTCGATTTACCATTACGATAATGAAACACAGTCGCAATAATGTCAGGATTATATCGTTCGACGGGTTGCCTCGTAACGGCCTCGAGTGTTTCGCCCATTATTTCCGTTTTAGTTATCCGTAAGCTGTTAAACGAGGCATGCCTCGCCGCGCCTCGCCGCGGAAAATGCAAACGGATTTCCACAAGGGACGGGTAGAAAGCAAAGGCGCAGATTTCGCCGTGGCAGATCATTAGCCAATTAGGTCGAATCGTTATTGATATTTTAAGATGCTCGTTCTCTCTCTCTCTATCTCTCTCTCTACAAAGAGAGAGACGCACAATCGCGTTTATTCATGTCGCCCGATTTTCCAACCTCGTGGAACGGAACAATCGTGGCACGTTCACAGCCGTTGTATCGAACACAAGAGAGCGGGATGGGCGGTCTTTGTTTCCACGTGTAATTTGCGGATTGCCTGTAATTTCCCCGGGAATTATTTAATTGGAACGATACGTGCTCCCGCGGCGTTACTTGCGTGGGTCGCGGGCTCCATTACGTTTCAAAAGCATCGTTCCGTTTCCGCAGCGCTTGATCATTCTCCACTCGATAATTTCGTTATTCGAATTTAATCAGCCGGATGCAAAACGAAGAACCGAACGCTGGGAAAGTTCACCGCTGATGGTGCACGTCGGCTTTTCATCCTGTGACGTTGCACGAATGAATAACGCTCGAGTTGCTCCGTGAATTGACTTTGAGCTTTTCGATGGACTCGACGGAAAGCGTACGAAGTGTCTGATTTTTTAATTGAAATGTTACGATGCGTTCCGATCAAGAAATATTACAGTAATTAATCGATCTAAGAACACGGAAACTGTACGATCTGAGAAAAACGAATATCTCCTCCATTGCGAGGCATATTCCGCGAGGGGACTACAGGTTTGAGCTGGTCACTCGCGTTGGCCGGTCGAAGACGATGACGTGGAATCGGATACCCCCACTCGATCGACCAGCGTTTACTTAATTTCGTCGAGCCTGAAATATGGGAACTGTGATATTCTATATTATAATATTGATTACGATAATTGAGGAAAGGAATCTTTGTTCAGACAGCAACCGAAACGATTTATCTATCGTTTACGTCTTTAGGTATTTGATTACCGGTATCCCAACGCAGACGAATCAACAAACTGAACTGAATCGATGGCAGCTAATTATCGACGTAATTAACGGCTTCGTAATCAGATCGGATATGACTCGAGGGCATATCGATTGTACGTTTTTGCCAGTATTCAGAATGTACCTCGTTTCCCATCGAGTACACGTTCTAGAATGTAAATTGACCGAAGCTGAGGGAAATAGAGTGTCTCGTTCTCGGATCTCGTCATTTCTTCACTCGCTTCAGTTTAAAAGGATTCGTCGAACTCGAAGACAGTTCAACAGAGAATTCATCTGAATTATTCGAGTTTGTAATAACAGCTGGTTCAACGTTCAACGAGCCTTGTGAAATTCGCGAATTTAATGTTAAATTAACATGTAAATTGTGACAGTTACAACGGTAATGTACCTTTTTCCATTGCGTGTTTGGTGAAACATCTTCATCCGCGTTAAATAAAGTTTATTTATTCAATTCACTCATCTCCTGAAATTTCTCGAACGACTTTCTCGAGTCCCCCTTCCCCCGTATTCCATAAGATTGTCTTCCAGCTACTTAGGGTATTACATCGATCGAAGAAGAGGATTCCGCCAATGATTTCCGGTATTAAGAGACCAGTTTCCGGCTATTAGTTTTAAGTTTATTCCGCAGAGCCTTCCCGCCTATATATATAAACGACCTAATACAATAAATTCCCAGAGTTTTCGGTCATTATAGAGGGGGGAGGGGGAAGGGGAGAGGGAGACGAGACGGAGAAATCGGTTGGATATCGTTGAGACCATGTCAGATTTCGAGTCAATTTCATCGGAGGACGGAGAATATTGTGCTCGAAGTTGGAAGACGGATCGGACAAATCTGCAGTTTTAATCCCATTAACGGACTATCGAATTCTCTCAAGATTCAATCAAATTATCCACCGATAGATCCTAACAGGATGAGAAGTTTCAGATTCGTGGGGGAGAACTATGCTGCTACTCGGCCGCGCCGAACTTCGCCTCATAGACGAAGTTAAAACTTCTCCGATTGATGTAAATAGTAATCGCGGGCGAGCTGTTTCGCACGAAGTATTGTTATTCAATTCAACGTACACGCGAGGACTACAAACAAATCCCGTTCTGTCGATTATTGGTCTTCTAACCCTCAAGGAAAAGAAGTATTGTAAATCGACTTTGTTCGATTCGTCTTCCTTTAATACGAACTCATCCCCCACTTGACCCCCCGTCACGGTGAAGAAATTTGCGAAAAATATGTTCGCTGCCGAAAGCTGGTCGATTTTCAACAACGGGAACGTCAAAGTTCCCCGTCACTTTCCCGTGCTCTAACGAAGCTGATTAGCAACGGTGCTAATGGTAATTAATTAACACGGTGCGCCGACTGTAATTTAGTTAGATCAACACTGGCGCTGTTCCCCGTTGCAATTACACAACGGGTTGCGTTTCTTTCTTCGCGCACTCTGCAATTGCGAACGCGAGACGCGCGAATTAATGGTAAGTCCTACACGGGGTTATGAATGAGGCGATGATCAACGGTTCCATTAAAACTTTCCCCCGTATTGTTATTATTTCTGTATTAGCCACGCATTAACGCCGGACGGACTAAAACGTTGCGCTTTAGGGGAGACGGGTTTTGGGAATTCATACAGCGAGGGTGCTAATTAGTAGAACTAGCTTAACGAAACGAATTTAGTGTTTTTACTATCCTCTTATTTCATTATTTTAGGTTAAATTGATCTAATTGGGTCTATTTATTGGCGATTAGCAGCCACAGAATGAATATGAAATTAATTCGAATAATGAGTTCAACTTAAACATTTGAATTTGAAAAGTATAGATTATTTTTTAATGTGTTTTTAAATCTGTCGTGCATCGTGACGATTGTTTTGCAGAAAGTAACGTACATCTCAGAGGGATTCTGGGAATACTGTTTTATATTTTAACATATTCAAGCACTTGACACAAAAATGAAATTCTGATTGACTCGTGTCTCCAGCAATTGCTTCACATTGCAATTTATGTACATTTGCGTAATATACTGTGCTCCTTTCTTCAATGTAAATCTACTTGCACACAGGAACTGAAATATAGGCTTTGATGCGAGACACAATCTTCTGTCTACATTTAATTTTACAGAACTTTTAATCCAGATTTTCTCGTTCTTATTGAGCGTCTGCCGCTTTAGCTTACTGCGATAAAATGCGTTTCTCGGCGTAGTCTGTTTCCGACGAATGCTTTTTGGTACTTTAATCTACCGGAGATCATGAAATATTTTTTATTCTGTTAAATAGTCGTCGACTAAAATAGTTCTAATCGTAAGAATACTCTTATTCGAAAATAAAGCGAATTTATCTGCTAAGCACTAGCGAATTTATCTGCTGGAAAATAAAGAATATATGGAGAAGAGACAATCGTCTTCGTCAATTGCAAAATTAGTTATCGATCATTGGTTAAATTATTTCCTCTTGGAACTAACGAGCGACAGCCAGCAATTGGGCCACTGTCTAGCAGTGCGGATCAATTTTTCAAATGGACGTGGAAGCGGTCGAACGACGAGGAGTGCAGATTATGAATATCGAGGTGTGTTTTTCGCGTTATACGCGACGTCGATGTGACGCTTACGCGGCAGAGGGGAACATGTTTATGAAATCGATGGCTCATAACGTTTCCGTCGGAAACGAGGGACGGAGAGAGATTGCCCCAGGCGACGGACTTTTTTTTTCCATTCGCCGCACGATCGCGCGCGCTTTCCCCCAGACGGAATACAGCCCCTCGTGTTTGTGTGCACGGTTTTATTTAATTTGCGCCAATCCGCGGCCAACGAACCGTCTAATTCGCGCGCGGGGCGCCGTTGCATAAATTAAAAACATCACAGTTTCGATTTTCGTTGCGTCGCGTCAACCACACGGAATTAACGCGCCTTGAATAATTCGAGTTTAATGCCACCGCCTGTCGCCAAATAAGAAATCAAACTCGGAAATGACTACCCTTTTTGCAGACTTCGGTATCGCTGCAAAAATCAATGTTGTATTCGCGGAATTTGCGATTTTAGTATCAGAGTCTCTACCGAAGACAATTATTTGTAATATTCTATATATTTTTCTGAGATGTCTAAATACATATATCCAATACTGCGGATAAAAATATCGATATTTTGTTATTTTCTGATTTTAACCACTTTATGCGTTCACAAAAATGAGCGAAAAACCAAACAATAAAACTAGTTGGAAGAATTTACGAACATTGCAATACTATTTTTAACTTGACCAAAAATTGTCTTGAAAATTGCATTTTAAAAGTTCCACACGGGATACGAAGCAAAATGGACAATTCGCAATTTGGGAGATTTTAGTCCGTTCCGTTGCAGTCGAATAAATATTAATCTCGAGCACTGGAGGTCCAACGGTGGTTATGGTTGCCTATTGGGTATAGAGTTGAATAAAACTTATCTAGCCATCAAAGCGACCATTCCCAGGTAAAATTGACTTCGTCAGTGGAAAGAAATCCTTTTTCCCTTTGATTCGCGGCAGAATACATAACCCGCGCGTAGTTGGCGAACCGGGTTTCGCAATTTTTTTTCCGCCGGTCCGTTTTTCCACGGAAATCCCGCCCGGTTTCATACCCACTCTCTACATCTGTCCACCCACTAACCGGCCCCGCTTCACCGTTATTCCACCTACACCCTTTTCCATGGGACACTGGCGTCGAATTACCCGGCGATCTATCATTTCCCGCACCCGGAATGCAAAACGCTACTTACGAGACACCTGTTACTGAACCGATAAAAAAATCGCCGTACCGTCGAAAAGTCGCTAATACCGTCTCGTTTGCTCGTGCAAACTCGAAAAGTATGGTACCAGCTCAACAGCTATAGACAATACGAGCGGTGTAATTTTTGGAAGATCGATTATGAAGCGACACCGAGAACTATGACAGCCAGATTCTTCGGCCACGTTTTTCGTTTTGAGTCTTACAAGTATTTTCATACCTATTAAAAATTCACAATCACAAATTTTCAGGACCATCTGTATGGAGTTAGGAATCTGTATGAAGCTACGAAAAATTATTTTGTACGTTTTCGTCCATCTTAAAAACGTGGTATATTAAAAATTTTCTTTTATTGAAATTTTTTTCATAAATATCGATTTACGAAAAAGCAAAACACAAACTATGCATGAACTACTATCTGTAGAAAGAGGACGTGGTATACATTTTTCAGTGTTGGAAAAGTCTGGCGGTCTGAATAAAACTAACTGAACTGGGCTGTAAATGAAAAATTAAACGACAAAAATGTAACAATAGGGTACAACACGATTGGATAATTCTTGTAGAAGACGTGCTCTTTTTGGTGATTTATTCTTCAAAAAACGTAACAAAAATCGTTTCGTTAAATAAGAAAAATTGTTATTAGCTATTCCAACGCCGTGAAGCAGTGACACGAAAGAATAATTGGCTGAGTTTAAATTTAGGAATACTGTGTCGGTCTATTATTCCAAAGATAATTTTACTCGGAGATTAGCATTCTCGGGGGGAAACAGTGTCTAGGAGACAAGAAGGACTTCACTTTAACAGAGAAAAGTTTTTTTCTGTATAACACGCGGGTACAGAGGATATCCGTGGATTAAACGTACTCGAGGCCGCTACACCCGCTATCTTTCATCTGTTATTTCAAAGAATTTCCTCTGGCGGAGCGTTGTTATTTAGCCCGCGTCAGTGAAAGTAGTTTTCACGGGCTAAAGGAGAGCGACAGTCGCCACCTTCACGGTCGTTCACTTCACCCGGCGTTTACGCAGACACCCCCGCAGTTTCATCGCGCTCGAGACGCGAGCGCGCTTTAAATTCTAAATCCCCCAGGATTACATCACAATTATGACAATAGGGTCCAACCGCCGTTACTCCGTGTTAATACGCTATTAACGCCGCCGTTGGAATGCCATTTACCGAACGCCAACGTTAGCTTCAAAAATGAATTTTTCAGAATACTACAAATTCATCTAACCTAAAATTTCTGCTGACTAGGTTTATTATTTGGGGGTCGAGCGTGCATCCACAGGTAATACGAGCGGTATTGGGCAGCGCTTTAAAAATGAAATTGTCCGAGGTTATTGGAAAGTTCCCGTGATGTTTGTCCGAAACATGATGTATCAGGGGCGGATCTTTGCCGGAGCGAACGTATCCGGCGAGTTTGGATTTGAGAGATGGTCAATTCACGACTAAAGTGGAAAGGGGAGAAGAAACTATGCGAAACGCTGAAACCGGTTAGGAACCGCGAAAGCCGCAGTGCAGAGTTCAGGCGCTTCTTAACAAGGAATCTCAACTACTCATGACACCGGAACGTTTCTACGTCTATCGTTTCCGGTGACCCCCAGCGGGCATCCGGCGGACATTCTAACCCATCGCATCAACACCGTTGGGAACTGTGAATTAGAGAAGAGTGGGCATCATTGTCATCTTTGTCGGACACCTTTTGATCACCTTCGAACACCCTGGATCATCAGGTCACAAGTCTTCACGTTATCGAATAAACATTTTATCTTTTATCATTATTTCAGCGAATGAAAAAAAATTTATAGGGACCAGTTTGTATAAATTCCCACAATTTCATTGAACTGTTCGAGTTGTTTGGTTTCCGTAAGGTCGTTAATTGATCACCAACGAGAGAATAAATCACCCCAGACACGTTCCTCGTGGTTTCGAGGCGAAGGTTTCAGGGATCGAGAGCAGAAAATGAATCGGAGATCCTCAGAGGCGAACGTATTTTCACAAATTCCCCGAATCATCCCGCAGCGTAACAGGATTGCTCGAGCCACTTGTCCCGGCCGCGCGTTTCGAAAACGTTATTTTCGCGAGCATTTCCAGAAGCCCTTGGTTGCTATACTTGGTTGCTCTCCCTTCTTCCTTGGGCTTGGAAGTTCTCGTAGAAAAGGAGAGCGGTGTTATCCTTCGAATAAGAGGACCGCCGCCATGTGTTTTCCTTTATACCATCGTCCAATGGGGAAAATTCCCCACCACCAGGTTACGTTTCCATCATCTTCAGAAGATACCATTCCGATTCGATGAGAAAAGAGTCGATGGCTACTGGAAACGCTTAAACATATCCTAATTTGTATTATAAGAGAACTTGCTGTGCAAAACTTTCGTTTACATCTTCGCAAAGAATGTAATCAGAAAAATCGTCGGATCCGCGCTGTTTCTTGAATCGTGTAGTTCTACTTGTGTTATTAGGTTCTGAAAACTCACAAATTTTGCCCAGTAACGTATACATTTGAATTTTTAAAAATATGCAAAAAAATTGCATCATCCGTGGAACGACCAGACAATTTCGAAAGTATTTCTGCTTCCAACGTTGCGTCAGCTTTTGTACAGCGTGGCGGAAGCAAAAGTAACTGTCCGCGAGTGAGTTGTGAATTCGAATAATCCGGACTCAATAGAGAAATTCGGCGTTTCATTTTGTCGCTTGTTGTTTGTGGAATCAGTTTCGCTCGCGTTCATTCTTTCCCGGGCGTCTAATAGCGAGGAGTGAGTTTGCACGTCCCGATCCTGAATCCTCGGCAATAAGCGTCGTTTTCGGATATTGCAGCGACACCGGGAACTTTTCGATACGTAACAACCGAAACGTGAAAAGTCGGTCGATCGGGATCGGGATCTAGATCGACGATAACGGAATTGCGTTCTCTACGTAATTGCATAAACTCGCCCTCGTTCCTCTGTTTAGTATCGTTCCTACGTTTTCCACGCTGGACTATTTTTTTCTTTCCCTCTTCCTTTCGAGAGGAAAGCTTGTTCCTTCACCTCGTATTTCGACTGCCATAATATGCTCGGCAACCTTTTCAGCGGAATAGGTCGATAGGTGGCAGTTACAGTCGCGGAAAATATTGGAGAACGGAGGAACATGTTTCCACCTCGGCCCGGCGCGCAACTTTATTAACAGCACTTCGCTCTTGTAACGACCCAGGCTCGCTGTTTTTACGGAATAAGTCAAACAGCTGCGAGTCCCAGAAGTTTTTCAATCTTGTCCCCGGTGACTTTTGCTCGCACTCTCTCTCTCTCTCTCTCTCTCTCTCTCTCTCTCTCTCTCTCTCTCGTTTTAATGCGCCTCGACGGGGAAGGACAAGGTGAATGTAAGAATTTTGCGAACGAGAGACGAACGACGGTGAATGGACCGGTCGAACCCGAAGAAATTTCGTGGCCGACTGTTCGAGTGGAGAGTTTGTTCGTATTTCGTCTTTGGTAGCTGTTGTGTCGACTTGAGATTTGAAAGCGTGTAGATTTTAATCTTAAAAATGTGTTCATCTTGTAATGGTTCGAAACGTAAGTTGCAATGGCCGCGAAAAGTATCGGCACATTGAACTTTTGATTTTCGAAAAATTGTTGACTTTTTAAAGTTAAAATCTTTCTGTTCGTCTTTCACGTTTTACGGTTGACGTAGACAATATTTATTTTGCACGAAAATCCGCAGTCCAGCTTACCAGTGTCCGCAAATATAACAAAATGCGGTTGAACTACAATATCCGATCGTGTTTTGCAAATTCGAGAGATCTGACTATAACCTCTCGCCAAACAGAAAACAGGAGGACGATGCATCCGCGGCAGGGTCGCCGAGTTTGCATTGCGAAACGGTCTCGCTAATTCCTAGGACAGATACCTGGGATAACAAGAATCGTCGATGGTAACACCGGTTGGCCGTTCTTCCTGGCGGTCAGAGGTTTCCGCGATTTTAATCCTGCAAGGCCTGGATACGACTTGATCCGCCAATTCCCACCGGCATAGACCGCTACCCTCAGCGCAAACAGATTCAACCCGGTTTTCCCAGAGCTGCGTTGTAATGGCGTCCCTCACCCCCGGCCGTCCTGACCCGATTCTGCTCTCCGTGTTCTTCGGAGCCGGGCCTCTTACCCCATCTCCCGAACGATGTTTCGATTATCGCCGTTGATTAGGTTCGGAGACCGATAAAATCCTTGGTAATAACGTTTGCTGTTCCGCCTTGCCTGAGCCAACTTGTCTCGCGTCGGGTCTTCTCTCGCTTCGAGGATGATTAATGAAACACTGATCGGTCTTATCGCGAGCAGAATCGTTCGCAAAAATGCCCCCAGTCTCGCGATAAGGCTTTCTCAAGCGAACCCCGTTTTCTGCGATTTTAACCCTTTATTATGATTATAATAAAGAACATAGTTAAACCCCAACTGCGAGACGTGGCCGGCGTGAATTGTGCATCACGCCATAAACATTAACCTAAGCCACCGTTATACGCTCTCTCTCTCTCTCTCTCTCTCTCTCTATCTCTCTCTCTCTCGCGCGCTCACTCTTCCTTCTATACTATTCGTTCTCAACTCACATTTTTTAACCCTCAAGTGAACAAATTTTGTATAAATTTTCTCGATAATTCTTGGTAGTCCCAGAATTTTGTTACGGTTCGGTGTAAAATAGGGGGTAGCCGTCACACCAAACCAAACACCAATGGCTGCCCACACGGGCTATCTGGCGAGCGAGCTTGCCCCAGAGAGACCATTTCCCCTTTATTTTCTGCGAGGTTGAATGAACCGGCTATTCACAAGCTGTTTCGCTCGGACACCGACTTTGACATCATGGTCGAAGGTGAAACAGATTCTTCCGCTTCTCTTCCAGCCCCTTCTACGTTCAACCTACGTGCTCTGCTCACCCCATACACGATGCTCCCCGTGATTCTCGCGTTTCCACGCTTTGAAGCGACGCCACTCGGGTAATTTACGTCGCCATTGAGCTACCCACCCTTCTGAACCCCAACCGTCCCGGAAACGGATACCTTCAAACGAGTTCCTGAAAGCTGGGGAACACGGAACTCGGCCCGGGTCTCCGCCATTTCTTTTAATCATTATTTCGCCGGCGCACGCGATACTTTCGACGTCGGTTTCTCGAGAGGTTGCCCCAAAGAATAACAATGTAAGTGGTATAATGCTCGCACATAACGTTGTAAAATGTAATGCAGTGGCCAATCTCTAAATTGTCGGCGAAAAGAGATGCAGTATTTTGAACCATTCGGTGAAATCATTTTCGCGGGAGGACATAAAAATTGTGTTAGATTGGAATTGGTAAATGTTGAAGTTTGCAAAGTTGTTTCACCAGTGCAGATTTTATTGCGAAATCCCGACTGTCGGTCGATGGAATCCATAGATAGAGAGGGGTGACAATATCCTGCAGCGCAGCGAAGAAAAGGAAACGGAGAAAGCCGGCACGTTCCTCGATTATCCGTATTTACGGAAATTCCGTGCACGTTACACTCGATAACTTTCGTAACGGATTACTCGTCGAAAGTTTCGCCAGGCTAGCCTCACCTCGGTGAACTACACAGGGCGAATCGTCGATGCAGTCAAATGGACGCCGCAGACTGCCATCGCCCGGCACTAACATACCGAATTCATTTTTGCTGATATTCAATCCTTTCCAATCTCTTTGAGTCTCTTTAACGGGAAAACCGTCTCCTAAAATAATCCATCTCGGAATTTTCATTTATTCAGATAAAAGTACAAAATTGATAACCATCGATAGAATTGCTCGTACGAATTTATTCTGCGATCTTCAGGGAAATACGTTGTACGGAAAGGTCTCTAAAAACGTTAAAAAGTTATCTTTGGAAGCAATTCTTAAAAATGTGCTGACGATGTTTGGAGAGATTGTGTATATAATAAAAATCCAGTTGCTGAAAGGTTCGTTGAAAATTTCGAGCGTACGCATCGATCTAACATGATCAGCTACAACATGTCGCTATCAGATTTTTCATTTGATATGCGGGCACGGAAGCTTCCGGTTTGCGTGTAGAACGTCCGGATAAGGGTTGCATGCCGTTTAATGGCGGCCACGCGGGCCGATCGAGCCGACCTCTAATTAAAGCACGGGGACACTGATTCAAAGGTACACGCATTACGGGGGAAGTGCAACTTTGTTATTGACTGGTAACCGCGTGCCCTTGGTTTCATGGAAACTGACCTGATTTCCCATCCCGTTTCTCGTCAGGTATTGACGTCAACTGGCCTTTCACGTGCGCCCGTGCGGATGCTTTAATAGTATGTTTATAGGCCGCAACTGCATAAATAACATTCCTTGGATCGATGCACCCGGCCCGCGTCCGTTCGCTTTAATTAATAAAAATTCCATCGGTGCTGCACGTGACTTTGTGGCCGGCCTAACTTTTTTCGAACTTCTGACCCAAAGAGTATCGCTATCGATTTGTCTTCGTAGCTCAGTTTCAGCGGATACGTTTGGCTTTGATACCGAACTGAATTCATCGCTGCGACCTGGTTCTCGTCGAGAATACTTGCGTATCGGTGACGTCAGCTCGTACAATTAACACGTGTTTAATCGTCTCTTTGATACTTCACGGGCAACTCAGAAATTCCCACGCTCTTCAACGACTTAAGCCGGATTTATCGAGCGAACGATTTGGAAAATATGTTAAAGTCAAGAAGCACCCTCATTTAATTTAATGTAAATACGTACATTGTGTAAAATTTTGTATTTTATCTATTAATGTACGTGCATGAGCAAATATCCAAAAAATTGGTACAAGAAAAAACAGAAAAATTTAGATATCGAACATAATTTGAAATGATTTCCCTGGAAGGTCGGAACGAAATTGTATGAAATCTAATTGTATGAGATCTAAATTATCTGTAAATTCTCTTTCAAGTGTATTTTATGCAACCGCAGCATTAGAGCGGACGCGCCACTGATTCCGCGATCGTTACGAGCGTAATTGACACGATTGGGACGTGATGTATCATTTCACAAGAATGGCTAACGGAGAGTATTAAGCTGGTCGAATTGGGTTGACTTCGATGAATTACACCGGAGACTAAAATTGGAACTGAACTTGTTGCACCGACGTATCCTTAATCCCATTAATAAATCAGGGACCGTGAACCGGGCTCGAAAAGAAGTGATTCACGAGAATTTTGGAACTAGTCACTGCGATCTTCTATCTTTCCCGTCCGTTTGCCAAGTCCTCCTGATAGATTCTTTATACTTTCTACTAATATTCTTCAATGAACATAATAGACATTCTAAAAAATATTTTCAAACTGACCGAACACTAAACGCGACTGATATACATTCTTCCGCAGTAATAACAAAATTCGATTTATTCAAATCTACGCTTGAATAATGAAGTATGTTAAAAAGATTCGTATAAAAAAATGTGTTAGACTTGAGAAGATTCTCTTTCACATCAACACTCTAAAACTTTATGTACAATTTTTTCGAAACAAGAGACGAGTAGATGAAATTTAAAACGGGAAAAGGATGAGATGTATTATTTGCATCTTGTGAAAAGATTATTAATATAAGTAGATGCCTTTTTCCATAAAGAGATCCACAGTACAGGTATTAATAACAACAGCGAATATTTGCGGGAATCATATTTAAAGGAAGTTTTTGCAGAAAGAAACCAAAAAGAATCTACTTCTACGGCCAGCAAACGCGGACAAAGGCAGGGTCGAGAAGTGGTGCAAGAATAACTCGATCGTCTCTACCGGCTGAAATTGAGCTTCCAACGCCGATCTAACTCGGCGATGGTTGGACCGAACAGTCTGCTCGCGATCGCTATAGCCAAAAGGAAGTACGGAAAAGCTGGCGGCGAGGCGTCTCTTTGAAACGGAAGAGGGCGGGCGACATAAGCTGGGTCAGGGCCCGAATCGACGTTCCATTCTGACGAGCAGCGGTCTCGCGTCTGATGGCAATCACAGAAATGCATTCAGCGGACCGTGCGGAGTGGTGCATTTCCGTGGACCAGACGTCCGCGTTCTGCCACGTGAATATCCCTTTGTGAGTGCACGCGTGCTACGCGGCCTATTGCGCGGGAGAGAGCGCGCGGAGGGTTGTATGCGCGCCGTATGCACCGGAGCTGTACAGTCGCAGCCCACATCATCAGCAGTTGGCAAAGGACCGCGGACGCGAATTAACCGGGATCTGAAAGAAACCGAGACCACCTGCCAAGCCAAATTGATACCGTTTCAAAGCCATACGGGCCTGATACGGGACCCCGAGGAACACTGTGCTTGCGGATCGCTTCATCAACTTTGCGCACCCTCCTCGTCACTTCGACCTCCATTAACATGCTTATCCGCGCGATTCGGTGCATAACTATTCTTGCTTAATCGATGCTTCGTTATAATGTTATATTTAATATAAGAGAATCTCTTATCTTATTCCAATATATTATTATATTAGAATTTTAATCCAATATGTACACTGCTGCGCTAAAGAAAGAAGCTCTCGGCCATGTTTAATAGAAAAGCGTAAAAAATCAAATAAGAACACAGTAAGTTTTGAAAAAGGATTTCGCTGTTTCAACGAATATATGTGTTATTTCGGATTATCTAATAACTTTAAATGTCTAAATGTCAATTTCTACATAAAGATATTGTTCGTCATTGTATCTTATAATTATACTGGGTGCTTCTTTCTTTCGTACAGTAGTGTATATTAGAATCAATATCATATACTAAATGGATTCCTTTTCAGTACCATAAATTTGGCTCGTCATCTTTTGAGTTTCCACATCGTAAAAGAATATTTCATCCTAATTCACGAGGTCCCTTTTCTTCGTGTTCGTGAAAAATAAAAGACTGACATGCTGGAAGTGGAGATGTAGCGTTAGGATTCGCGGGAAGCGCAAGTGAATCCTCGAAGCCTTGATTTAGCGGTGCAGATGAAAAATGTTTGTTTATCGATTCGTGTGGGCGGAAATGGTTGTCAGGACTGCACGTTCCCGTAGGAAAACAATATTCGTTGTTTGTGCACAGGACCGTGGCGCCGGTAAAATATTTATTTTTGTCGCGGGGAGGGGAACGGAACGGGGTCAAAATACGAGCGCATCCTGGAATATTTTCCTTCGATATGCATAATACATATTTTGGACGGCGTACGATCACAAACCCCTGTGAATTTACGAAACAATATTGGACGTTATTTCGATGTAATGAGGGCGTGCCGCTGGTCTCATGTTTCGCGTTACGATGCCGTGGAATTTTTACGAAAGTTGCTCTACAAATTTAATGGGAGTATAATGAGCAATTTAAAAGATTAAATACGTACGGATACGATAAAAGCAGTTTAAGAATTTATTTCGTGCATACAATTATATTTTACCGAGCAATTGTTATCGTTTCGAAGTATGCGATTTTAATGGCGATTTCTGATAATTTGTATTTTATTGTAATTTGTTACAATTGGTTTTATCTCGTTTCCGTAAAAGTCCAAACAAATGTAACGTTATGGTAAGGTAACTTTAGTGAAATAAAAGGTTCCATCTTTCAGCGCTGGTACGATAACTAAAACTTTTGAAAATCCGTTCGCTGAAAGTTAGATCATACATTTTTATTTATAAATCAAAAAGAATGTTTGATATTGGATAATCCATATTTCATAACGATGGATCAGCGAGCGCACCGTCGACATTATAAAAATTGGAACATAAAACTGAAAGTTCCATTTATAATCCCTAAAATATAATTCGAATTTCTGTTTCAGTTCGTTTACTAAAAAGATTAACATAACTCACTCACTTTTTAATGGCTCATTGTTAGAGAAACGAACCATCACCATTTTGTAACATTTTCAGTTTTACAAAATTAGAATACAAAACTAAAACAAGTTCACGCCTATATTCTCGAAAATAATAAAAATTTTTCGTTCGGTATTTGCCTATGAAGAAGTTCTCAAACTGTACTTTTTCGGTGTATATTATAAGCATATTATTGTAAGTATATTGCAACATATTTACTTTCTAAAAGTTGTAACCTAAAGTCGAATGATCCCTCTATATCCTTTAAAAAAAAATGCAATTTTGCAACCCGCGCAGAAATTCCAAAAATAAAGTCGCTTTGAGACGATTAGGGGCGGTGCATCGAAGCAGAAGCGATCGAGGATCCGAAACCATAACAGAAATGAATGTCTGATTATTAACGTTCTCCGGTTATCACGCGATGATCCCCGGCGACCATCATGACACCGCATTACCCTTGAAATCTGATCTAATCGAGCCGAACCGCAGCCTTCTGTCGTGACCGAGATTGCGGTTTCGCGGCATGCATGCGACCGCTCCGAAACCATTCCTCGCGGCGCAGCGGACCCGTGTGTACACGTTAGGAAAGACAAAGGCGGTCGATTATCGAGCCATCGATGAAAAATACGATCGGGCAACGGTCCCGACGTCGACGATGCTTCAACGTCCCGTCGATGCGCTCCGGCCATGCTTCAACGGGATTTAGGAGTCGCCAAGTCGCTGAAACGTGTCTGTTGCGATCGCCGGATTTCTCGCGATCCTTCACTCGCGCGGAAATCTTCTTTTGCAATCGACGCCAAATGTCCTCTCGACGTGCACACATTTTTTTCAAACGAAACGCCCAAGCTTCCCGGATCACATTCCACCCGGTTCTGTTTTGCACATTCGTTCGAATGCATACGGTTAAATTTTTCAAAAGCAACGTAACATTTCTGGTAAGAAATACATACAGTCAAAAAATCAATGCAATTTTATTAATTTGAATTAACTTTGACAGATGCACGAGAAATTCTTCTCGTCTCTTAGACATGTTCGATTTATATTTCTAATCTTGCTTAAACAAAAGTTCAACGTTTACCGAGGACGAGTGACACCGCACAATGCGAGAGTCGAAAGTTTGTTTACATTTTTTCCGTTCCAACACAGAATGTCCTCTGCGTCCACTTAATTTTGTCCACGGTCTCAAAGACACCCATACGAACAAATACGTATAAATATTAACAGAAACATTATATTTATACTTTCACATACTAAATATATTCTTTCGTTGCGTATAGACATTTTTCATGTTAAACGTCTCAAATAAATTAATAACACAATAAATGAAAATAGAGATTGTTCAGAATTTATGTTCTGTCCACTTAATTTTGTCCGCGACTGTACGTATCGTAGGTACGAATCGCTCTCCGCGATGAATTTCGATTTCCTTGGTGTTAGAACAATTTTTCCTTTCGCGTAATGTGGCTCGTATCGAGACTGAGAGCGAAATAAATGGCGATAGAAGACGCGTCAACGTTCACGTAACAGAATGACTTTGCATCATTCATGATTTACCGATCGGTGATGTAACAGGGGGTTGGATCGCCGGTTCTATGCAAACGGGTCGAAAGTTCTTCGGCCGTAGCCTCTAGACAGATCAAACCGGATCGTAAAAAATTAATCGCCCGGAAAGCGGAAGTGTGCGCACACATGTCGGTCGTAGCCTGTCCTCGTGGACGGGGTTATGCGCGACGCGTCGGTGCATTAGCGGGGTTGTTGCACCGTTCAAAGCCCCGACGACGAACGCGTTTCGCGACACGATTTTAAACCCGATCGATTGTTTCGAGCTCGCACTAGACCGAAAATTTCGAGCTTTCGCATTCGAATTCTTCCTCAAAGAAATCAAACGCGGGCCATTAGACACCGAAAAAATGTATAACAAAATCGAACACGGCGAACGTTTACTTTAATTCGAGTAGTACATAGTAGTACACATGTAGTCCTAATACATTGTATTTGTAATTTCTAGTGTTCCCAAAAAATATATACACATTTTTTGAAGCAGCCTGTATTAAAAGAGAAAATGAAATCATACGATGCTGAAACGATAAATTTATTTTCTGTTGAACATAATTTTTGGAATTCGACAGAACCTTCGTGTAAACTGAATGATCAGAGAGGTGTGTGGTTCTAATATTCGACGGAACATCGACGACGCGCGTTTGTGGCGGTCTCTGCTCGAACTCGGTCTCGCGGAAATCGATATCTGGATTTATTATTATCAAGGGGGCGAGTCGGTCGCGGCTCATTATTGCAAAGCCGTACAAACGTTGCCGCCATAAAATTACTACTAACCGAATTACTGACGCGATAATGCCTGATTCCGTGGGCGTCGCATGCGCGAAATTAATTAATGACCGCGCTTTCATGCTCTCGCGGCTTATTTTGAATTTTTTGGTCACCGTAAAGTGCAATATATTATTATATTACCTCGTTCCCACAAGTTGTTCCTTTCTGTTAACGCTAACTTCAAATGCCAAACGATAACAGCTGCGTTTAACAGCTCGACGATTGCTCCGTGCGACGTTCACCGTTCTATCAATCAACTTTTTAATTCCAACAAAATTGTTTCCACACAATATTTGGGGTTCTGAATGAAAAAACTTTTGTCTCCATTAGCGCTTCTAATTCGTTGCCGTTAAATAAATTCCATGAAAAATTTGTCCAAAAATATGACGTTGAGTTTAACCATAAAATGTTGTCTAGTTTTATCTACATGACTTATAGAATGATTAAATAAATTGTAAACGTAGGAAACATGACCGAGTTTCAGATGGCGCTCGCGCAAACAAGAAAAATATTCGGTGGCCGGCAACGATTGTTTCGTTTTTGCGTCCCGGCCGCAATTCCGTCCTTTCGAATATAATTTTATGGACCAGCTCGAACATAGTTGTGTCCAGAAAGAGACGGAGACAGACTTTTGGAGGGCGCCTCGTTCCAACATTTGCATAATACTCTCGTTAAACGCATTTGTTCCCTCGCGCGCACTTGAAATCGCGCTCCGCCCGGTGATTTCAACGCCCGGACGAAAAACCGCGCGCCACTCGTTAATCGCGCGTCGCGTTTAATTAATTTCTATCCATCGAATCTCTCCCCTCTACCTCGCGCCGCTATAGAATATTCTAGACCGGGCTGTGTTACCGTGTCGCAGATTTTTTCCCTCTCGTTCGACCCTTCGACCTCTCGACCTTTGTTTCCCCGAGTAATCATGTAAATAGACTTTGCGGAGCGCACGCAAAAATTCCATTCATACGGCACGACGAGCTGGAAACGGACACAATTTTCCTCGGAAATTCATGCGTTGCGTTTTCCGACGCCAATTCTGAGGGATGTGGTCTGTGCCAGTTAATTTTACTGCCTGGCGTTATTTCTTCTGGAGTGTCACGTTTTTATGGAACATTTCCCGAGTTCTTTCGTAATCTATTCCGTCGTTCTTAAATTTTAGACTATTCAAGTAATTGAATGTTACCGATTAAAAATTTACGTTCTTTTTTACCGAATTTGATGATCTTATGCATCTTGCATATCGTTCCACGACTCTTTGATCCGAGCAGAAAATTTCAATTAAAAATGTATATCTTGAAACCGGCGCTTCTGAAAACGTATTTTTACATTGCAGTTTGATCGAGTATTTTTTCTGTTCCATATCGGGGCATCAAATTTCGCAAAATCCGGCCGAATATAGATCGCCGGTCCCTTGTAAGTACAGCAGGGTAGATAGAGGGAAATCGAGGGTCTATGAATCTGAATTCACTACACGCCTCTCCGTTTCGTTATGCTAATGGTGTAGCGTCCCTTTTCGTGCTTCTTCCATCCCCGTATTTCTTCCATCAGCAAAATTCCTTTCCGCCATGGAATTACGCTTGTACGTGATCCTTTTAGATCTCTCGATCTAAATTACCTTACTATAAACGAATGGAATTTATGATCCTGATTCCACGAATATAACCGAGATATTCGTTAATTTTTCCTGTTCATTTCCAGGGGCAACGAGAACGGCACGACAACGCAAACACACAACGACAAATATAACGCCCGGTGATTATCCGAACACTGCGGAAACGGAAGAAATGCATTACACATGGGCTAAATGCACTCCGCTAGGTGAAGGAAGTTCTATTATTTATAATTGCTGCGGGGTGCAACCGGGCCAACGCGGCTCCGCCGAATGCGATATTAATCTTTCTCGCTCTCTCTTCCTTTCTCTCTCTCTCTCTCTCTCTCTCTCGACCCTAGAATCTGGATGCACCTGTTTTAATTAACAGGTGAACGATCGCTTCAAACGATACTCCCGAATTATTCACATTAATCTTTTGCTGCGGATCTTCACGCAAAACAATCGTTCAATCATAAATGATCATTCATACAAAATGGAATAATCATTTTAACCCCTTGCAGTATTTAAAAAATTGTGAATAAATTCTGTTTAGACGATATAAAATTCTATTCTTTTCTATTCAATATTTAAGCAATGAAGTAAATATAGCCATACAGAAAAATAACAAATTGTGGCAAAATTTTGATCGTGTCAATGTTATTTGTCTTAGATTACGTCCCCTTAAATGTTCACGATTGAAGAGTCACTCGGTGAAAAGATCAAGGCGAATTTACACTTCTTCGCTTCGGATGAACATCGCGGATGGATCATTCACAATGAATGTGAAAGATGAATATCGGAGTATTTGTATTTCTCTTGAACGATTGAATTCAATTCGTTTCACTGGCACAAATCTGTATGTATGTATCGTACACCAAAGCGGAGCATTGAAACTGAACGATGAAAACAAACACCGTTCAATTGTTTGGACAGGTTCAGCTACTGCTGTTTCATGGTTTTATTGTAGTCGAATCATGCAATCGACTCGTCAAAAGTAGAAACTGATTCTGATTTCGAATCACTAGGCCGTGGACTTTTATGCAAAATAAAAATTGTCTGCATCGAAAAGAAATTCATTTTTTCTCTTAATAATTACGATAAGTGGTGAAAAATGTATCTTTACATTCTTCCAAGACTTTAACTGTACTACATCGACTCAGTTTTGTGATACATATATAAAACCCGCAGTCTACAAATCACTTTGGATGAAACGCAGATGAAGACGATCTTTACACCTTTTATTGTGGATGGATCATCCGAATTAGCCTTTACACCACCGAATAGATCAATTTTCATTTTCCGCGCGTGAATTTATTGTGTAGAGCCCGGAAATAATATTAATAGATGCATAAAACGGATAATGCACCGTCGAGGGAGAAGAGTTTGCTCCGATTTTACGAGCCAACGATGTAACAGAACTCATCGTTACGATACGAGTACTAAACGCGACATTAATGTTCCCATAAAGTTCGGGACAATCTAATAAAAGTCATAACGATATCACTTTCGCCTATACCGACCGATTTATCTTCGGAATTATTTCCTGCGTGGCTGGCTCCAGCCTAGTCCTTTCCTCTGAACTGTGCACTTCGTGGATATTATGTACACGTACTTAATTTTTCACCGTGACATATGCTTCTATTCTGGTTGCGTTAACGACAGTATTTTCTGTAGGATTCTCTTTGTGTCCTCACTCTACCCTCCCGTTTTACGACGCTATTCCCGGTCACGTGACGCGTTCCGTCTGTGACGTGCATGTATCACAATATCACGCGATTAATCCGGTACTGGTAGAGAGAGGGTAACTTTTTCCCCTCAATTCGATTAAATTCCCCCGTCTTGCTGTTTAAAGTTTTGATCTCTAACTCTGAACATAGCACATCGGTTAAATTGCATTATTTTTTTGAGCCTTTCGAATTTGTTTTCATGAATTCTTTTCTGGTAAATAAAGTTTTTCAAGTTACGACATACGGCGCTTTTCCTTATAACCACAGATATACGAGTTAGAAGATTCTAAGGTAGGTCACATAGCGGACACCCTTACATTGTCTCTGTTTCTGCTCACGCGTCGATGAAAAAGGACAAAAGTAATGGCCGAAAGACCTTCCCACCCCGTGGTATGATATAAAGAATTTCGAGCAATCTGCGGTTAGTTGGCGGAACGGTGGAAATGGAGGACAGTTTGTGCCCCACGTTCGTATTCTTCTCTCTTGTTTCATGATCGGCCCGCGGACCGAGATATTCCGCGCTTTGTCAAACGCTTCCGGAATCGGGAAGCGTCCCGCAAGAAACAGGCTCCGCTGCCTTCCGCATTAAACGAGATTGAACGACGGTGATTCCGTCGGTGGACCGGAAACCGCAGAATTGCACGGCTCGAGCTGCAACCCCGTCCCCTGTAAATAACGTTCGTCGACTAATCAAAATTCTGCCCGGCTGTTTTTATTGACCGTGATTATCGCGCCGCGTATTACTCACTGAAATGAAATGATCCTATCAATATTCTCGACCACTGTCCTCTCCATTTCTTTTTCTGTCCGGACGGGAATCGAAAGGATCTTTGACCCTCGTACCAGGATTCCACGATTTTTAACTTTAAAATTATTTTGAAATTATTCAGACTGCAAAGACGCATCTGTGAAGAATTATTCGCACAAATTAAGCACAGTCGAAGAAGGTGGAATGATGCGATCACCCGAAATCGCACTTCAATCATTTTTTTGCCGATAAGGACCAGAAGTTTTATGAGCGCGGAATTGTGAAACTACCAGAAATATGACAAAAGATCATCGAACGAAATGGAAAATATTCTATCGATTAAAGTTCATTGCTTGAATAAAAAATTTGGGTTCTATTTCATCTTAAAGTACCGAAATTGCTTTCTTGCCAACCCAATAGATAAAAAAGATAAAGACATGTAAAAGACTGCAATTGCAATATAACCAACGGCAAGACTACTTTGGTGGGCCTACGGAGGCCGTCGAAGAGAGATCGGAAGGAAACGAAAATACGAAGAAGGTAAGGGTAACCTGAGCACGCTGTGGAGACAGGAAATCGTGAAACGAGGGAGGAAGATATAGATATAGAGGGCGGAGGCGCGAATAGAAGGGTCTCCGGGTAACCCGCGAACGTAAATCCCTTCCGGCTGGATTTTAACGTAGAATTTATCGTCGTGCTGGTAAATTATTGTCCGTCACGGGTTCCTGGAGGACGGTCTGGCTTGGCAAAAGAGAGAGAGAGAGAGAGAGAGAGAGAGAGAGAGAGAGAGAGAGAGAGAGAAAGCGGGAGGAAGAGCGAGAACCTCCGATCGAACCTCTGCAACCCTATTAATATTTCGCTGGAGCTAACGTGTCTTCGATTGCTTTATAAATACCCGGCGCCAACCATTCGGAAGGTTTTCATAAATTTTCCAATTTCGTGGCCGCCACCGGTTCACGTAATCCCTCTTTTCAGCATAATCCTTCCCTTGGTTTAGTATTAACCGCGGCGGGCCGGTGCTCCGCGAGCCGAATTTACATTCGAGGACTGATGAGTCCGCTGAAACGTATCGCTGGATCATGTTCCACGCATTAAATATACAGGGTGGGACACTTGAAGCTGGTCATGCGAATGCCTCGGTTGCTGCTCGTCGTAGAAACAAATTTTTGATAGGTGAACCATACTATCTGATACAGCATCTTCAAACACTTTTACATTTTTATAAAAGTATGTTTTAAACGTGTAATACAGGTTTTGCTATTTCCAATAATAATCGAGACATCAGGTGGTCCGTTTAAGACACCCTGTACTTTCTTACTATCCTCCCTGTAATCTGAATTTTCACACCTTCCCTTTCTCTCTCGGACGATTTTGCTGTTTCACTTTTTCACGAACGAGCTACGTAAATCTTTCCAGTCAACGATATCCTCGCGTAATCTCGCGTTTCATTCCCGACCGCGCGCGGCGATAAATTTATCCCTGCATCGCTTTGATCTCCGGCTTTGCCCGAGATCTCGAACGATCCCGAGATTTTTTCGAATGGTCATGCGATATTTCGATTTTTTTCCGGTTTCGTCCACCATTGACATTCTCCCTCGGAAGACTGACTCGCGCTGCACTGTGTTACACCTTCTGTTTGGTCTGATTTCTGTCCGTGACGATGGCGAACGTAGCTCTTTTCACGCGAGTATTTTTTCTAATTAACTTTATTAAGAATTTAATAAGGCTAGATCTAATTTCGCATAATTTATGCGCTGCTTCGACGGCTTTTTCTCTGCACTTTAATGAAACAGACGAACGTTTCTTGCATCTAAAGTCATCTTTTTATTCACATAACGATACACGGTTGGATAAAATACAAATTATACATTTTTACATCATTCAGGAAGTTCATCGCTGCAAATAAACATAAAGTGACCACTGAATTGCCATCGATCAGTCGGTGCACTGCTATATCGAATAGCATAATAGAATGCGTTCGAGGATGTGCATGTCAGACATTAGCTTGATTTATGAAGATTAGCTGTCCTAGAATATGCCTGTCCCAGGGGAAATTTCAAATCGAAATGTTAACGTTTTTAATCAAATAATTGAGTAATTATCACTGAACCGCAAATTTTATGCATTTGATATATTAAACTGCGAAGACATTAAACGAATTTAAACATGTTGTTACATTATTTTCTGTCAATCCCAATTTTATACACTTTTTCATTTTCTGAGGTTCATAGGACAAACTGTATTCATATTTTGTTTCAGACCAATACTTTAATTAATTTTCATTATTGCACTATTTTTGTGTGCTAAAAAATATCTTTCTATACTGTTCCATTAGTCAAGCGGATATTAAATACTTGTTTTCCAAAAATTCGCAATCATTTAAATAATTTACCCGAGATCTTTCGTTAATAGGCCAGCAAAGGGTTCAGGGAAACAGCTGATAGACAGGGAACGGGCCCGATCGGAAGTTTCGTCGCGTCTCGCCGACATCGAAACGACACACGGATTCGTTGGTACGTCTTTCATTCGGTTTGATGGACAATAATTCGTAGGCCGCAAGTGGTCGACGGTTCGCCGAGCTTTTTACGACGCCACATCCAATTTGGCGAACACGAGTGTTCCCCGTCGTGTAAACGGGATGATCATGAGTCCGACAAATCAGGGAACAACGAGCTTACGTCCCATCGATTTCCGACCTCGACGGCCAAGCGACTGCCAACCATGATTTTCTATCTGTACAAGAGGGATAACAGAAAGCAGACTTTTTACGACGGCTTTCGGAAAATCGGTTCGTTCCATTCTTCATGGCGATTTTGACGGCTCCGAAGATGGAACGCCGAATAAACGGAAAGCGTTCGCCTGTTATCGATGGATATTGCGATGACATACCGAAACTAGGAAAACGTTACGAGTAGGCTTACGAACGGCGAAGGAAATTGCTGTTTCGACAAAATGCTCGGGATATTTCCGCACAATTAACACTGTAATTTAGTTCTCCGAGGAAGATGTTATTAGTATTTTTAAAAAATCCTTCGTCCGCAAAAGTGTTGCAAAGGTCGGTTGAATTTCAACTCTGGCATATTTCAAAGGATTAAAGTAATATGTACCACAAATGAACGTTTAGTCTACAAAGGAAATCATTTAACGTTTGTAGCATCCTTTTTCGTTTCCCTCTCATTTCCCGAACTATTCTTTAACAAGAGCAAAGACGCTGGGTCGAGCAATTATCAAGCGACGATTTTTCAAAGCCCCTGACGCCGCATTTGCATCGGTGCTTGTGCCCGAGAGGGTGTAAATGGCGAGAGAACCTAATTTAGGGCGCAATCAACGGTGCCCTGCAGTAAATGAATTTGTTAGATAGCCGAGTGGGGGCGAGGTTGTACGACCAAGTGGTTAACATCGAGAACCCATTAATTCTTGGCGTTCCGAATATCAAAATGCTTTATAGCGTCGTGGAACTCTTTATCTTTGTCTGAGAAACTGGTTCTTTTTTATTAGTTCCTTTGGTGCTTCACGGTTCGCCTTTCATAGTTCAAACGAGAATGTAAAACTCTACCGTTCGGTATAAAAGTTGCATTAGCAGTCGAGGTTTTTATTGAAATTGACTGTGGGTTCGACTTCGTTTTTGACTGTAGCCGCGTCTACGTATATTTACTTTTCCATCTGTATGTTCCTGCGTTCTCGTTCCCGAACTTCCAGCATAGTTCTCTTTGGAAAACTATATCTTTTACGAGCGAGCGTACGCCATAGCTAGACTGCGGATACTGATGCAGATCTTTATAGGGAATTAAGAAAACAAGAATTTTATATGAGAGTAAATCGCAGGAAAATCGCGCTGCTTCCGAATCTACCTTCCCAGATTTTTATTTCTCTCTGAAATTTATCTTTCGGTGAAACGCGTTTCAAGTCGTCCATGGAAATTCAATGTCCCTAAAACAGCAGCGCAATATACGATACTAATTGCGATCTCTTTCCGTGTTCGATGCGAAGCCCAACTTACGTTTCGCTCATCGGTGGTGTCGACCTTTAGGGGACCAATTTTACGCTTCAGTCATGCTACGGATTACACGGACTATCGAGTGTGTCGAATGAGTGGCTATCGAGTTACTGGAATTCTACTGCAATTTCTTCAGGATCAACCGAGAGACTGTCCTAGAGGACATCCAATCCGAGGACTTGTAATTCTATCCACAATTTAGGTCCTATCCAGTCGACTCTATTCTTTTCATCGATACATCCCTTTTACATTAATCACATTGATCTTACAATGTTCTATTTTAATTTCGATTATATTTTAAATTTAAAACGGTAAAAAGAATTTAAAACTATTATAGAACAAAAATTTGATGTGGCTCCAGGTTGATCAGAATTTGGCGCTTCATCCGAATTCGAGAAAAAATATTGGGGATTCCATTTATAAAATTGAAGAGCGGCCCTCGCATTTCGACAAAAAAATTCAAACTAACAAAAAGCATTGCACTGATGTCCCCCTGGAAATCGTGCAACATTTGTTCGAAGTTCATGCAACAAATAACATTGGTGTTATTTGAAGTCATGTTACACTCTCTTTGTACAATAAAACATTTACAAACGGATGTTCACGTAACGAAGGTTCTCCTATACATCGAACACATTGTAAAAACCATAGCTATCTCGTCTGGCACATTTTTCGGCGCACAAAGGCTGTTCCCTCGTCGCAATCATGGCGCATCGCATCGAAACCACACTGAAATACGGCATCTCGCCTCTTCGGAGCATCTAACGTAGATTATCGGCCAGTGACGAGAAAGCAGAGCACCTTGCACCGAGCCTGCAATTTTGATAGCACGGTTTCCGATCGATCCGCATCGGTTGTTCCTTCTCGAAGAAGAGGAAGGAAGGCAGAGAATTCCGCGCGCGGAATTCCCGAGGAGTCCGATTTATTTCTCTCAGGCTTGGATTCGGCGTAATGGACAGCACGTTTGCAGGACACGGCCGCCGAGCGGTAAGCGCGTGGAAAGCGAACCGGCCCGTAGCAACAAAGTCCCAATAAAGCCGACTCCGGAGCCGGTTAAGTGAAAGATATTACGCGGCCGTTACGTATGCGGCCGCCGTACCCGCACCTGTACCCGTACTCGGGAAAAAGGCCGGGTTGCGAGAGATCGACGTCGCCTTTGTGAACGGAACCTATCGACAGCTTTGTTGCCGGCGCATTTACGAACGTCTGGCGCAGCCAGCCCTCCACGGAGGAGAGCCTCGCGACGCCGTGGCAGCGTCGTGTCGCGACGCCCGACACCCCAGGCGAAATGTCACGTCGACGACGGAACCGTTCTCACTTGGGACCAAAGAGACCGTTCTTACACGACCCTGCGGAAATTCCGAATGCAATTTTATACTGTGCATTGCCTCCTCTTGCACCTCCCCCTACCCACCTCTCCCTCTCTCCCTCTCTCTCTCTCTCTCTCTCTCTTTCTTTCTGTAAGAGATGGAAGAGATTGCTGTGAAAAATCGACGAGATGCGATCCGTAAACGATTTTAATCCTCGCCGATCAAAAATAAAAATATCAACTTTCAGACTGGTATTTCAACCCTCTGTACCAAAGGTAAGTAATGATATTAAAACCTATAAACAAGCATTAACTATGATACTTCACCTACAAGTGAGAAGTTTCTATTAAAATATATCTATTTGCAAATTTTTACGGTATTAATAAGGGAAAACGAATGTTTAAAAGTTGAGCTTGCTTCCGAAGGAGAACAATCAACAATCATATGCCGAAGGAGCAACTGTGGATTTAGACCTGGAAAAAATAGAGTCCTTCGAACATTTTTCGATAGCCGCTTCGTTTCCGAGAGAATGGACCTCGAAAATTGATTCGAAAGCGTGTGCATTCGTGACTGGAATAAGTGGAAACGTTTGGTATAGTGTAGACCCGTTTGGCGGGACGCAGTGGTCTGCACAGTGGTAATGCTTGGCCGAAACATTTAGACAGCCACGTTAGGATGTTTAGAATCTGTTTACTCGAAGGGGATGCAGTACAGAAAGATTAGTTGTCGATTGTGGGTAAAGAAAATTGTTTAATTTGTTTTGTCATCTATTTTAACCAAAAGTAGTTAACTTTTTAACTATGCTGGAGCTCGATCATATTCTTATGAATAACTTCAGAAGAAATGGTTATATTCGTTAATATAATTTGCTGGATTACCAAATGTCGGTCGTTGATCTCAAAGGAGCTAGTAGAAATGAGTTGGTATATATAAATTGTGTATAAAATGTCGGCAGAAAATTATACAGTTGTCGTGTGCTCTTCCATTTGAAAAGAGCGTCTTGAATTTTCATAACTGAGCCTGCTGATAGCAGCATCCAAGAACTCGAGGAATAAATGGTTGCGTGAGCGATTGGGAACACAGAGAATACTTTCGAGGATTGGAAGCGAATATCGAGTCGTGACATGCATCGGAAGTAACTGATTAACCATCGGCAGTGATAATATTCGTTGCGCAATATTGCACAGTGAAAAGTGCCTTTTCTCGTTCCGCAATATTCATGAGACAGGTGAAATGAAATCTCCCAGTAAGTGGTGGACAAATAATTTCTATATTCATCGATAGTATTCTTATTTTATAAAAAATTTCTTAGCCATTGAAAGATATTTCCGTCTTCTGTCGATTTTTCCAAAACAACCGATGAAAATGAAAATAGATCGAAAAGGTCCACACTGATTATTTCCTCTTTTAGTAAATCTACATCCACCAATTTTAATGGCAAATTCGAAATGGAACGTCAATCCCATGGACATTACATCTCACTGAATTAAAAATGGTGATGAGGGTATCTCAGAGGCATTCCATCCATTTAGTTGACGTCTGCATACTAGTTATTTTTGTTACTGTTTTCGGATAATTGATCCAGAACTTTTCAAATATTCGGTGTACCTTTTCTGGGAATAGCAAATGCACGGCATAAAATTACGTTCCGCAAATGTCATCAGATGTTTGATAAATTAAAATTTCAGGAATCACTGGCTCCATTCGATCACTTTCAAGAAATCATTTGTTTCTGATTCCGAGAAAAATTGATCAAAATTCTTTAGCCCGTCTTGCATGTACATTGAAACGAGAAAGAGAGAAAGAGAGCCGAACGTTTCGGCGGAAAACTAATTAGCGGCCAGGCGTCGGGGGTTCTCGGGTGGCAAGATCGGTTACGTAAAAGGCGGAAAACATCGTGGATGCAGAAAACGGCGTGTGTATACCTGGCCGGCATGCTAAGCGGCACAAAAGGACGCGCGCGGGTGCATCGATTTTGCAGCGGAGGATTCACGATCCGCAGAGAGCGGCGCGCAACTTTTCTGCGGTCTTGGTCGGTGTCCTCTCTGGTGGAACCTCTCTCTCCCTCTCTTTCTCTCTCTCTCTCTCTCTCTCTCTCTCTATATATATATATTTTTTTTGTTCCTTAGGAAATCGAGCTGCACGCCGTGGACAGTGATAGCGCGAAGACAATGGCTGCCGGGGCTGGCTCCATTCCGTTCGGAGCCTTTCAAAAATGCTGAGGGTAAATTCGCCGAGGAATATCGAGTTGGCAGGTATCAATGGAGGGTGGCCCTGGCCACGTGTCCGTCTGCGAGAGAGCACGGGAAGGCGGGGGGCGGGGGAGTAGGATGGGGACGAAACTGAAATGGCCCAGATACGGAATATGGGTCGGGTCACCTGCATCGGTACATCCCCCGGGCTATGTCCGGGTGTGTGCTGTAGGGGTGCGCACGTATTCGATGCACTTCGCAGCAGCCAACAGCCCCACCGTCATATGTGACAACCGCAGCTGACCGTCACGCGTCGAATTTGAATTGATAATACGCGTAATTTCTAACCGTCCGCCTGCCGGTACGGCGATAACGCAGGAATAATTAATTGCACAGATAGGCCGCGATGTTCTTTGACCGTGGCAGGTGCGCGACGCTGATGGATACCCTGTTTTGGTTCTCCCGATGGGACAGGTAAATGTGAGAAATCTCCACGTTTTCATTTTTAAACGTCGAGTCTGGTTCTACATGGTAACGAAGGTAAAACGATTTTATTATTATTCAGATGATTGATTTCACGCTGTCGCGATAGAAAGATCCTACCATTCTCTAGTAATTTTTTCCTATCTGCCAATCTTTTCTATCGAAAAGAAACGGCGCGCTTCGTCCCGAGACGTGGCGAAGCAGCCAGCAAACTCGTCGGCTGGCCTAAATTCAATTATTCCAGCGAAAGCATCGTCCTTATCAATATAATTCTATTCTCCTCTGCGGCAGCAAGGAGGCAGTGGTCTATAGGAACCGGGGATGAGAGATAGAAGCGACCGTGCACACCGTGTGCAGTTGCTTCGTGTTTCTCGCTATCCTTTATCACGAATGATGCGTACCGTCTGCAAGTTGTCGCACGAAGAGAAACAGGACTACCAGTCGAACGAGCCTCCTACCACTCTCTTCAGCTTCTCTCTGACTCCAGTCTGTCTGTCTGTCTGTCTGTCTGTCTATCTGCTCGGATAAACTGGCAACACGTACATCCGCGTGATTATAACGGGGCATCGGGGTTTGAGTAACTGGAGGAAATTTGCGGCTCGCGACAAACAACGAAACGAAGTTAAACTCCGACGTTTAACTGGAAACTTTTGAAGCTGTGTTCCACCGCGATGGCCGTCCCCGATTCGCTTCGTCTGCCATGGTCCCGCGTAGATTCAGTCGTCGGGACCCCGAGGGGCTTGCTACCCTATAACCTTTCCGCCAGAGAGACCTCCGTGAAAAATGCTCGCAAATAACCGATAGAATTCATGCGGCAATTTATCTTGAAATGTCAACGTGTCTAAAAAATGCGCTACGTTCCTGGCCGCGTCTTCTTCTTCCTCTCCCGATGCTACTCTTCAGTGCGCTTTTTGATCTTTGAAATTACTCGAACAGAAATATTTTTAGACGCGTTCCATATTTCTTTTTATTTATCAATACATTATATGAGATCTTATGTTGCAAAATACTATTTTATTAAAATAAACCGCGTTATGTGCTTCCGTCGTTAAAAATTGAAGCAAATACTGCCAATAAAATTTTTACTACCACCGTATATTCTAAGAATATTGTTCAATGTTAAACAGATGTCTTCCAGAAGCTGAATCAACGCATGAAAAATAGTGTAGCTACTGTTAATCCGAAAAAATTGATAAAAATCGATTTTTTAAACCGTGTTGAACCTAACCGAATTTCTGTAAGGATCACATGTAACAGTTGTCGGAGTAGGTAACGGGTCCTTTCGACAGACAAGCTCTTTCCCAGCAATGACAGGGTGTTTTGTGCTAGCTCCGCGCCGGATCCGGAGGTCGCTACCCCTAACCTTTCCTGCGGAGTCGTTCCCCGATAAACTGGAGCGAATTTATCGATTATGCAAAACGCTTCGAGCATTTTTACATCTCCGCCAGGCGGAATATGGCCGAGTTGCCGGTTGGTGGGCCGCCAAACGGGACGCTGATGCTCGGGAGCACTCGCGGATGTTAATTTTACGACGATACAATGTACTTTGAGCTTGCTAGGCTCGCTCTGGGGGAAGTGAAACGAAACTGGAAAGAAATTGATAGCGGCTCTTGGGTGGGGGTCTAGCCGACTGGAATAATTAAATCTTGTCTTGGAGAGAGACAGAGAGAGAGAATGTTCGCGCTAGCGTGTTGTCTCCTTTGCTCTCTCGACGAGGAACGTGCTGTAACGAATAAATACGCTCGCAGCGACGATGTGTACGAACAAATCGGAGTCGAACGATGGCGGGACGAAGATGAAACGAACGGTTGGACTCTCGAGGGATTCTAAGCGATGTTGGATCGAAAGGTAATGAGAACGTGACGACTCGCTTTGTGACTCACCTCCGGATTGCAGACCTTGTATTTCGTACTCCACGGACGACCCTTGCACGGCTTCCTTCTACAACGGCGCTGCTGCCGCGAAATTCCACCCCCGCAGCTCCTGCGATGCACACCAAGTATAATTAAAAAAAAACTCCAATATTGTATACAAACGGTCGCGAAAGACAGGACAACCGAAATTGCACACGCTGTACCGTAGAAATGTCTTTTTACGGTGCAGCGAATCGGCGATGTAATAAATATTTTATATTTTCATTTCCTGATTCTGTACTTTCTTGAAAGTCCTTAACAAACTGAATGTTGATCTTAGTCTGCAGGTTTGATACATCGACGGTGGGTGATCAACTTGTTATGAACATAAATATAAAAGAAATTATAAACAGATAAAAACAACGCGCAACTATATCGTTAACATTAGAAATCTGTTGATTTCCAAACATTTCTAAATGCTGCAAATGTTTTGTACCCTATGTATTCAAGATAGGGAGTATAAATTATGCGATTAGCTGCATCCATGCATACGTTGCAAGGCTAATGGTGGCTTTCTCTTAAGCGAGCCTCTAATTTTTTAAGCATCCATTGCACGTATCTCACATTAGCATCGGCCCGAGCTTTCTCTGCAATTCGTTGCGACGTTAATGTCGAATTAGATCCAATTCTTGAAATGGAACTAATTTCTTGCACAATTACCGAAATTATAAAAACGTTTCAGAAATTTTCGTATGAAATTTTCCATCGGAGCTATATCGAAGCACACGTTGCAATAAAAGTTGTACGAAGTCTGAGTAGATGCAGTCCTCTTAATGCAATATACATCGATGATACTTATACCGGGTAGTTTTAGTCTTAAAGACACGTTGATATTTTTACAGAAATTACTTGCTAACTCGGAACAAATTTGCCGAATGACCAGGTGGAATTGACAATTTCGTTGCGACGATATTTAATTTCGAAATTGAGGAGAACACGAGGGGAAATTCCCAAGTCACCGAAGGAAGTTTTTGAGAACGAGGTCCCTTTGAGAGCAGTTGCTTGCGTTGTCGCATAGACTGGAGGATCCTCTCTTGCTAGTTGCGCGTGTTCCCTCTATATTCCATCGCTTTTAAATTTTAAACCGTACCGGGTATGAAACACATTTTAAGTAGTGACGTCACGTTCACGAACTGCCGAGCAGCAGCGCACCGGAAGCAAGAGTGCCAGTTAAACTCTTACACCGAGTCTTCCGCCATATCTAGAGAAGCTTGCGCGACGTCGCACGGTGTCTCGAATTTTCCAGTTAGGTCACTTTCTAATTTCCTGTTCGCCTTTTACCTGCGATCATTATTTCGGAAATACTCTTCTCAGATATTCGAACGCTTCTTTCGCAGTGTTCGCGTGCGATTCGTGCGGGGTATGCTGACACTTCGAGGTCTCTGGGGCAGGACACGCTTCCAGCCTTATTTGGAACTCTATTTCTTAGAAAGTATTGAAATCAATCAGCGATGAATTTATTGGTTTGGCAACTAAGTCATTGCGTATTTTGTCAATAGATGGTCTTTGCACATTCTTTTGTTTTGTCAACGTGTTCAAAGCACCTAACCTATATTGTTTTCTTGTTGTTTGGACTTCCACCTTTAATTTAGTAACAAAATTGTATCGATTAGTTATTTAGTTTCGTTTTTATCCCAATTTAAAAGTGGAAGTACAAGACGTGCATTTCAGACATATTTTATTGTATTATTTCCGAAAAGGAAAGAACGCGTCGCAAGCACACAAAATGTTATGTGCCGTATATAGGAATAAAGCCTTGAAAGAACGGCAGTTTCAAAATTGATTTTCGAAATAAAAAAAAAGAAAAAAACCAAAAGATTAATTGAAACGTGTACGTTCAACGACTCGCCAAACTGAGCGATGCAGTTCAAGAATCGGCCAGAATTGGCAAATCGTAAGGGTGTTGTTTTCCAGCATGACAATGCAAAGCCCCACGCAACTTTGGTCACTCGCCAAAAATTATTGGAACCAGATTGGGATGTGTTGTCACATCCACCATATAGCCCTGATCTTGCGCCTTCGGATTACCATTTATTTCGTTCCATGCAGAACTCCTTAAATAGTAAAATTTTTAATGACGCCGATGATGTAAAATCACATTTAATTCAGTTTCTTGCTGGCAAAAATCAGAAGTTTTATGAACATGGAATTACGACGCTGCCTGAAAGATGGCAAAAGGTCATCCACAAAAACGGACAATACCTAATCGAATAAAGTTATATTTTCAAGCGAAAATGTTGAATTTTCCTTCTTACTTAAAATACGCAATCACTTAGTTGCCAACCCAATGCTATGACGAGTTGATGGCTCATGCTCGAATATCCGAGACCGATACCAAAATTTGACCAGCATAAGCAGCCAAGTGCGATTCAGATTTCCCGCGGCGCGTTCCGCGGTTAAATTCGAAACGGCAGCGTCGCGTCGGCCGTAAATCGATCGCCGCGGTCGCGGAAAAAAATTTTTAATAATTGTATCGGGCCAGGCGAACGAAGATTTACCGGTCGTCGGGTTGGAACCGTCGAATGTACAGCCCCGTACATCATACAATAAGCTCCTCCGGTAGGGGCGAGCGCAGTTCACCAGTAGTAAGCGTCATAAATTACTTGCCGGCGCAGTCTGCGCCGTTTCTGGTCGACTGAAAAACGAGCTGCCGGAAACTCGCCGCTACCGAAATGAGTTCTGAAACGCTTAACATTCCGCCGGTGTGCCGGACCAGGAGTCTTGCGACCCGATATTAGACGAAAAACCGCCGAGAAATCGGGCTGATCGGTCGATTAAGGAAAACGTCTAAAATTGAATAAATGAGAAACTGAACGTTCCAAACTAATCGTGAAATTTGTAAACGACGGAATAAAGGAAGTGGGATTGTCAAGTGTTAATTAGAAGCCAGTGACACTCACCTGGAGCAACCGGACCATTTGGACCACGGTGACCATTCTCCCCACGCGACGCTCTGAAATCAGAAATCAATTTGTCAGGTGATTAAATTGCCGGTGCAAGAGGTCGCCGTCTGTGTTCCGCGTGTTTATCACGCGCGGTGAAAAAATTCGACATTCAATTATATCCGCGTTGCCGAATTAATCAGGGAACCGTATTTGCGGAACGCGGCGGCTGGCTCGATGCTACTTTTAACGAAATTGGTGGATCCGTGCCGGACCGGATAAATTTGTTAAAACCGCCGCGGCCGGTAGAGAAATATCCGAATGGTAATTGAACCTGGCCCTCATGAAATTGTTGGCCAATTTGTCTGTGTAACGAGAAAGTTCGTGTTTATCCCACGGCTTCGGTCGGTTTGCCGACGCGGACTGAAATTATGAAGAAACATTGCTCAACCTGTAGCAATCGTGCTCGTCGTTCTTCTATTTCAATCACTGGCTAATCATTATTTTATTAGGTGATTAGGTTATTAGGTTTTAACTGAAAAACGTACCTTCTATGTCATGCGCAAATAAAAGGATATCGCGCGCGAAGAAAGAGTAAAACTTTTGCATATATTTAAGGTATGCACACATGTACATTTATTGACTCGTAAGTATGTTCACATTTTTTGAACCACATGCAGTAGGGATTGGTCGATGACAACGGAACCTGCGCCATATCAACGTATTGCATTTAGCGCGGATGGCGGGCACAGAAACAGAAAAATCTCGTCGATGGAGGCGGACATGGGGCTCTGGCTCGCACATCGATATCCCTCTCCGGGCAATAAGTTCGTCGGGCGACGTGATAAAAATTTCGGCGCCGGTAACCAGCGTACCGTTTGCGAATTGCGAAATGCTCGGCACGTACGCAACCGAACTGAGCGGATTTCGAAAATTCACTTTTGCCAGCCTGCTCGAGTCTCCGTCGTGTCCCACCGAATTCCTTGCCAGGTATTTCGCGGGGGTGGCCGCCGATGACGGCTCACCATCCCCCGAAACCCATAGAACTAAACCGGGAAGATTGATGGGGCGGTTTCATGGGTTAATACGTCGCCCGATGGATCCGCCATGGACTCGTCGCTCGATATTGTTCCGGCTTTGGGGCTCCAAACCCTTTTTGCGAATACCCGCAAAAGGGAGCCCGAACACGCCAAATTAATAAGCAGACCGCGAAGCGTCGGAAGAGATATCTAGCAAATTTTTATTTCCACTGTTTCCACTTTATGCGAGCAGACAGTGGAACGTAATCGTATCGTGGTTTAATGAAATTTCTATTTGACGGACTTTTCTCAGAGCTTTATCGCTTACAAATGTATTCAGATTTAACGTACGGCGAGAAGAATATTTGTCAGCAATTTTTTTTACTCTGAATTTACCTTTTAGGGGAGGATGGCGAGTCAACTCGTCGATCATCACCTTTCAGAAACATTTCATTTATTTATTAATAGCTGGACAGCGGATTTTATGCATTTATGACAATATTAATTAATTAATAACATTCTTATTTGACTCCAGTATCTTGCAATTTATGCAGACAATTTAAATGGTCCACTCTGTGTAATAACATTTTGTTTTTATTGGAATCTTGTCCTACATCTGAAGCATCATTTTACCCGAGGCGTGTATTATTCAACGCAATATTTTCCCTTTGACTTTTACAGAACTCTTCGGTTCATTGTAATACTTGTTTCTGTGTTTAAGTACGCAATTCTGTGTAATACCTTATTACATGGATATATTATACGTGTCTTTTATTTTTCATTAATACGAGTCCGCTTTTGTTTGCGAAAAATGATACTACCACAGAGAAGTTTCAAGCAACTCCGTAATGAAAATTAAATGTACCATTCAAAACAAAAGACATGGGTTGCTGCCTGTGGGTTTATGCTTTTGCATGGTAATGCTCAACTTAGGACTGCAGTTCGAACCATTTAAATATTGGAGTAACGTTTCTGTTATATTCTGTGTATTATTATTTCTGAGAAAACCTCATCAGCAATTCACAAAATTGAAATTATTTTTATACTTTGTTAATTTATATATATGAATATTATAGTCTTTTTCATACATATATGTGTAATGCTACTTCGACGAGAGTCATTCAGACACGCAGAGAGAAGGGTTGAAAGATGGTAAAGAAAAATGGCTTGTTTTCCATCTAACTGCGAGTCAAGAGACATTCTGGACCGATGGATCCGATTAACAGCCACCGCGGGAACATCTTCGGCCAGTGCTAGCCCGCATTATCGCCGGCAATTCGATTAGCTCTCCGTGGTAGGAAGTTAAATGTTTCAAAACTCGCGGCGGCGGCGAATAGTTTCCCGGGCAAATTATGTTAGCCGGTCCCGAACAAAGAAGCTCGGGCTACCTGCAATTAACGAACACGGCTACCCGCCGCGCGGCGCCACTATTAAAATTTACAATCTACTAAATCTACGCGGAATCGTTAAAACTCCCGGTATAAGCCGTGGAAGGGGTCGCCACCCCTCCGGTGCTCAAATATGGAATTTCTTAGCGCGTCTCAGCTGGATCGTTCCCTTTAACCTGGCTCGCCGATAATGAGCCCTTGTATCGGCTTTCCGACGAAAGAAAAACCAGGGGTCAACGATTAATCCTTTTTATCCGACCAACGACCCTCCGGAACGGTGAAAGAGACACTTCAGGGTGAATGCAAAGAGAAAGGGAGAGGGAAATAGGCGAAACGGGTGAAAGGACAGACCAAAAATCCAGGAAAAAAATACCCAGAGAGGCGGGTTGCGGGAAATGAAGCTGGGAGGGGAACGGATAGGGAGGCAGAAGTGATTAGAAGAGGGATGGACGTGCAACGTTAATGGCCGTTGCTGTTTTTTAGGAACTCCTTCAGCGGAATCTATTTTCTGCTGTCCTCTGTTTGTTTTCCCTATTCGTACGTGATTGAATTCGAGTGGTAATTAGGGCTGTCGGCGTGGGAAAACGCGCTCATCGAGGGGGCGAAGGTGATTAACTTTGCCCCGTCGTTTTTCGAGACTTTCGCATCGATGACGAAGCAAACAATCGTGTTGCTCGATCCTCGGCCATGGACTTCAAAAAATTATGGAAGAATCACCGGCAGATATTGTGTTCGTAAATGTACAATACTATGCCCATCAAATTTTCCTGTGGGGAGCCATCAGCAACAAAGAGGTTCTAATCGGCGCAACAGCGAAAGAGGTCGTAGGGCAGGCGGTTAAGAAAAATAGTACAGCTCTGTGAAACCTTAAATAATGTGTTTTTGGTCGATTTGAGCGGAAAGTAGCCATAAAGGTTAGTCTGGGGCAACCTGCCGAGAAGCCAGAGTCCGTGTCGGACACGGATACGAGCGTTGAGGGATTAAGAGTTTCGCTTGGATACCGATTTGCCATTACGATCGCGTTGCGGGGGTGGGTTGTAGGGGTTTGCGGGACAACGCGCATTGATTTCCGCGCGAGATGTAACTGGTCCCGGACCGGTGCTGAACGGTAACAGCGTCTCAGTGCCGTACGATCGGAAAGTGGTCCGCAGCGAGCGTAGACGGTCCGTCGCGCCGATAGAAAGTGGAAAGCTTCGATGAGATTTGTCCGAACGATCGGTAGGGTCCTGTGGGTACGGGCCTGAGAGGGAGGCAAAGTGACTAGCACAGTGCCGTACCTATATAGGGCGGCGCGAAAGCCCGCATTGCGGAATGAGAGATCGCCTATCGGCCTATTGGCTTGTCCTCTCCGCTCGTCTATTTCCACGCTTCTCTCCCTTTCTCTCTTTCTCTCTCGTTACAGAGCTATCTATCTCCTCGTACGTCTATCTTCGTCCGAACCCCTTTCCCACGATCCTCTTTCATTGCCAATTTGCGAGAGATTCGCAGCTCCAGGTGTGACAGTGCTGTGCGTGTCCGATAAGAATCGCTTTCGTTCCGAGGACTCATGACCGACCGATCGCATAAATCGGCCATCGGACCGACATTCGACGCCGAAAGATTTAGCGGTTTTCGGGGGAAATGTTACGTATTTTCCGTGGGACCTTTCGCGACGAGCTCGATAAGCGGATTTTCCTATTTTTCCATTTTTCTCTCGCCGCTCCTGTCCCGTCACTTTCGGCGGATTCTGCTCGACCGGCGCGATCGTTCTCGTTTCATGCTATTCCTCTGTAGGATTCTTTACGGTAACAATAAATTATAAACGTCATCGCCAGACTGCGGATTTTATGCACACGATAAATATTTTCAACATTCTATGGACACTTGGACACTCGTTTACATACCATTTAAAAGTATCTGTCTTCGCTTTACTCGTACGTATATTTATCTTCGACTACGCACGAAGATATTATCATTTTTACACGAACCATTTAACTTTAAATAATAAGTGACCTAATATGCATGAATCTCTGTCTCGTCTCAAATATTCGAAAGCCGAGTGTAGCTGTCAAAAGAGACGATGGTTTATCGTTGTTACTAAAAGGTACAGAACCACTTTAATTAACTGTTTGTCACGAGTGTCGGTAGCAAAGTAAAAAATATTAATCGGTGCTAGGACAGGCTAGGAGTTCTAGATAATAATTTATCAACGCTGCTGCTGGGAAACTGCTGTTAGAGATAACCAGAGACGCGGAAGCTCGCACGGAGGAAAGGCTATGCCGGAACGGAACTAATTTTTCCGGGGAGCAGAAGTCCTAGCGATACCAGGGGATTGTCTAACATCGTCTAAGAAGCAGTGGCGCGTGACGCTGGCTCGGTAAACACAAAAAGAACCGGGTAGGGAAAACGAGTCCGTCCGGTACCCAGCCACTTTTTTTAATCAACGATTCAAACAGCGTCGGAGCCCGGGAACTTTTAACAAATGAGCGCGCCGCGGAGCTTGTTCCCGTGCGTTTTTAATGAACCAACTCGGCGGATGTTAACGCGTCGCGTATCCGCGGTCCGATGTCACCGCGTTACCTCGTTCCACGACCGTGACAAAACTTTCGGGGTCTGGTGACACGAGGTCTCGCGATATAATCACGGTCGAAGATAGACGAGGCGCAGAACTGCATGCTGGTTTTTTGGAAAACCACGCCTCAGTCGCCAAAATGTTCAACAAACGTAACTTTTCATAAACTTGGGTCGTCAAACTCGCCGCGAACAGATCCGAAAATTCGATTAAGTCGAGGTATCCAATTTTGTAATGTTCGACGGATGTAACTTTTTAGAACTTTGAGTCGCCGAAATCGCCGCGAACAGACCAGAAAATTTTATCGAGTCAAGAAGGCCAATTTTTTAACGAGCAAAAAAACGTAACTTTTCGTAACTTCTTTATTAACAGGACTGTCGTTTGCATTTTAGACTGGCATGAATACAAATCGCACCGATGCGTACACAGGGTGGCGAATTGTTGAATCGCAACATTAAAAGGCGTCGGAGGGCGTCGCATCGAGGGCGATGCCTGGTAATTCCGTAATTAATTCGTAACTTCCCCCAGCCGGAAGAAGTTACCCGGAGCGAGGACAAACATCGTTCTTCTTTGCATATTGCTTGTGAATCTAGTCGCGGCCGCAGTTCTGCATCTCTTGCGCGGTCGATTCCGCGCGTTTATGCATGCGAATCTTCGCGGTCGCGTGCAACCGTGCCCGCTTACCTGCGCGTCGCGTCGCGTCGGCCGTAGAACCAACGATGTAACGACGTTGCATATGCATGCGTAATCGTGTCATATTAAATATTGTCAGCGGTATGAGCAATATTTATGTGGCACACCGACTCGCTTATCTCTCGTCTCTGCTCTTTCATTTGATCTTCGTGCATTCACGGCTAATCGCCGCGTAACTTACTCCAATTAAACGAAGTCTCAGCACTTCGCTTACTTAACAAGTTAAAATTAATTAGATTCGCAAATTAATAAGTTATTCCGCGTACGACCGTTTACGAACTTCTGTTAAGGTTGCAACTGAATCCTCGGAAGGCGGTATTGTTACAACGATTATTATAAAATCATAATTTTACAAGTTTACGTACGGTACGGAAGTAAAACAAACAGGAATACAACAGGTAGCTCCTGTAAAAATTCTGGAACGCGTCAAACGTGGTGTCGTCCCTTGCGTTCATCAAACGCGTCGTTTCTGAACGCAATTCCCCAGCAGCTGCGTTCCTCGGCGAGGCTTATGTATATTTTAATTTTCAATTTCGCGGGAAAAGGACTCAAAATTTCGAGTCCCGTCCCGTCGTCGCTCTAATATTTATCTCTTTAACCGGTGTTCCGTGCGGCGCGATTAACGCTAGAATTCCGTCGCTGGGCGTCAAAAATAATTCAAACGCGTCCGAACCGTGGTATGGGCGACATTGCCAAACCGTCGGAGCATTCAGGCCTTTCCGTCCCTTTCCGCCCTTCCGGGGCCGATCCGGCGAAATGATTTTCACGCATTCGCGGGCTGCTTTCAAAGCATTCCGCCAATTTACATGCATACAAGCTCATGCCGGGCTGCAACCGGAGGACTTTAATAAAATCAAGCAGCGGGGAGATAAAAGCCTCGCGGAAAGAAGGGGTTGAGAGAAAGAGGGTCAGGTTGAGGGGGTGTGCAAGCGCGGCTAAGGGGGTAGCAACCCGGGGGTTCGGAAAGTGTGTTGCAAGAGAGTAACGGGCCAGCTATTCCCAATTCCCACCCAATCTAAAATCAATCTTAGTTCGTGCTCTTAGACGAACTGGAAGTAGGATTCTAAAGGGAAACCGTGAAGGGTGCGAGAAAGCGACGGACTCCACGGCGAGGGGCAAGGGGTTGGGAGGGGTCGACCGATCACTTTTAAGCAGGCTTGCAAGTCTGCATTATTCAAACTCCACCGCCAACCAAACTAGACTTCCAACGGCACCCTCTAAGGAACCACCCGGCAACCCCCTGTGTCTTTCTACGAGCCCTTTCTCAACCCCCAAACCACCCACCTAGACCATCTCACACCTCATCCATTTTCGTCCCGGTAATGCACTAGATTGGATTTCTAATTGTATTCTCATCTGCGCTCCTAGATCTTTCTTCGAGTAGTTATAATCTAGTACTTTCGTCCCGGAGTGGCACCGACGACCCTGGCAATTGCGGTTGTTTATGCGAACAATGAGGATCTACGGAGGAACGTTTCTCTCATCAAGAATTATCTTCGCTTTTCCACCTGCAATCGGGCGAAAGCCGGGCTCTAAAACAAGTTCAAGTTGGTTGCTGTTTATTCATCGTACATTGAACGATAAAAGACCAATATAATAACATCGTATATATTATGGCAAATTTCTGAATCGCAAGAAGACGCGTGTATTAATAAGAATAAAAAATATGTCTATTTTACCTTTCCCAGAAGAGAAATTCCTCGGAAAAGATTGTTTCTATAAAATTAGATATGAAAATAGAAATTTTTCATAAAGATCGTCGGTATAGCGACAGCTACAGGATCCAGTTAGAAGAGGCAAACTCCGGTTCGACGATGTTTGAAGGCACTGTCTTCTGTAGAGCGTTTTCATTCCCGCAGCAGTCCGTTCACGAAAAAAGCAACCGTACAAATAACGAGTTAAAGCGCGTTGCGACTCAAATATTTGCCCTCGCGCACCGGCCACTCGGCAGCCTAGAAATTCCGGTGCACGCCGTCATCAGATTATCGTCGCTGGGGAACAAACGAGCGTTTACGGGCTAATATAAACATTCCACAATTGCGACGCTCGCGAATCGACCGATCTCGTTCGTTTCCTCCGCCTTGATTTTTTCGATCTCGTGGCTTTTTCGTTCCTGAACCGTTCTGCTACAGTTTCGGGCACCGAATGTACAATTCTTTCCATTTGTAAACCGTACTTCAAAGTATTTTTTGAACAAATTATTTACCAACGTGTAAATAGCAATTCCATATCTTACTATCTCGCTATCTTTCGCTTCCAGAGCGAGATACAATCCAATATTGGATTGGATTTCCAATAACGCGCGCGCTGTACGCTCGTTTCGTTGAATCGCGTTGCATCGCGTTGCATCGCGTTGCACGATGCACCGACTCATTGCCCGGGGAACACTCTAGGGGAGAGCTCGATGCGACGCGTTGTTTCGGGACACAGGGTGTGTTTCCGAGCGATCCTTGCATCACGCAGCCGAGCCGGTGAATAATTGAACACGGTTAAATGAGTAGTCGCGCTAGGAATTCCCTCAGTCGACTCAAACGAGAAAGTAAGACCGTGCAACGCGATCTTTGACGATATCGAATGAACAGCGATCGGAAAATTCGCTCGATCTGATCAAGTCGACTGTGATATTCCTCTTCCATCGAAGGTCGATACCATTTGAATAGTCCAACATAAATGCTCAGGTTTGAAGAATTTAAATTCTATTCGAAATTATATTCTAGCAGGGGTGCATCCTATTACATTTTATTATTGTATACCATATTCTAGCATATTATTCTCGTATATGAGAATAATGAAAACGAATAGGTGCAATCTGAAACAATAAAAATATTAGAAGAATTAAAAAATACTGTTCCATTATTTTCAACCTATTGAACATATTACTTTTGAAATTCAGGTGGAAAATTTTTATTTTGCATAAAGATCCGCTGTCCAATTATTATACTGCGGATTTGATGGATTTATGGGAAAAACGAGTTGGCACAATTGAAATTTGTTGAATTGATTTTTGAGGGAACGCTCTCAAAATTACGCTTTTTGCCAGTGCACAAGTTGCCCTACATAACCGAGCCAGTCAATTGCACTTGCAACACCCTAGCAATTTCCGTGGCAGCTACTATACAACCATAAACATGTACTAAAACGACAAGATAGGACGCACAGCTCGCGTCTGTCTCTGCAGTAGAATAAATTAGGACATTCTGTGTGCAACTAAAATGATCTAGGGGATAATACGGAATCAGACGGCGTGTAAACACGCGAAATAGATGTAAAATCTAATATCCACGTATATTACAAATGTCTAAAATAAAATGTTCATTTTCGGAAGAAGATACAAGAAAGTCGAAAGTAAAAACGAAGATACATAAACGCATAAAAATTCTGAGTCCACTTAAAATCTACCCCATGAGTAAAATGATGTAAAATGCCTTCGCACCAACGAAAGAAGACTCGAGCCTCGGATATCGAGTCCATAGATCTACGACTACCGCAACGCATAAAATTAGTATTCATTATCGAGATCGTGGGTTCAGCTCCGATAAAAGTTGTAGAAAGTGGCAATAGGCGTCGATAAATCACCTGGGGTGTTCTCGGAGCCGTGTCGAGAGCAACAAGGGTTCATAGAAGTTTCAGAATAACGTGGGTTCACCATAAGCGGAGGCGGTGAAACAGTGGAATCGGCTCGAGCATCGTTCTCGGCCGGTGTCAGGTTAAAAAGGGTGCGTAATAGGCTTAGAAAGACTGATGTCTTAAGCGGGATAAGAAGTAAGCCGCGGAAATAAATCACACGGGGTACCGTGACGGCCCCACGAGACCGGGGAACCGGCGTAACGATGTTCAAAAGCGCATATAGTCCTCCGGTGTCCGAAAATAAAACGGCCGATTAAAGATAGCGGACGGGTGGCTTGAAATTGGTGCGAGTTAAGATGATAATGGGACGATTATAATAACAATAGGAGCCGTGGATATTGAAGCGAGAGGAGGAACCATAAATTTGCCCTGCAAGGTAATGACTCATTCTTCTCCACGGTCGCTGCATAATCCCTGCGAGCTAAACGGTTCCAAACAAGGGCCAAATGTCTCATAAAATGAATTTCTTTGGACCCGACCGGTGATCGAGGTGATTCATGGATTGCTGCTGGTCCCAGTTTTTCAATTTGGAAAAATCAATTTAAAAGAGTCTGGATATTATTGCGACAGATCGCCTAGAGGACACAGAAGACATTGCGAATAAGATCGACGTAGAGGAAGACACGGAACGTCGCCGACATCCTCGATACCGACGTTCTTCCAATCGAAGTCCGGCATCGTGCGATCGGTCCGATAATGTAACGAGTGGTTTCTTTTTCGAGATCTCCGACAAGCGGGTCTGGAAGACGCTCGGAATAAAACGGATGATCGGACTTTTAAGCGAGGTCCTGCAGCCTGCATTATTCAGGCCCCTTTTCCTCGGCGACGGGACGCGACGCGCGACGCTTTCGTCCCGGCCGCATTCGATGCTCCGTTCTTGCGTGCAGGTGTCAATTTGTCTCTATCCTTCTCTTTCCGCAAACCAGCCTCGGTTTCTTCCCCCGAAGTTCTTCGCTCGGAAGTGTCTGCGACCCCGATCTTCGATCTCTCGTTCCACGATTTCGTTCCGAGCGCGCTCGAAATGCTTTCCGCCGACAGCGGGGTGGCGCATTAGACTCCCAAATTATTGAAAGCAACAGCAGGACGGTGAGAGATCCTCTCTTCTCGCTCGCTCTTTCTCTCTTTTCTCTCCTTTAAGCACGCTTGTCCCGCCGTCATCTTAGCGATTCCATCTACGACGGTCCATCGCTAATGGAGACGGTGCGACCGAACCCAGATATACATCTTTCAAGTATTTTTGTGGCCGATTCTGGTAATCGCATTGCACCTGTCAGTGAAAATGTTAGACGCCGTGGTTTGCTACCTGTCGATTCCTGATCCTTCAGAGAACCATAGACAGTGGATCAAGTTCCGTGGCTTAGTACTGACGGATATGAACCGAGCTGATGCAGTTGGAATAATCAGCCAAAGATGGGGGAAATAGTAACGAGGCATTTTGAAGTCAAATTACCATGTTAATAAAAAGAATAAGAAAAGATTGCCGGATTTAAAAAATGTTTGTAAATCATAGGTGAAAGGCAGTCTACCTGGGAAACGGCGATAGTTCATACCTAATGGCGGTCGTTCGACGTGCCTTGTCATTGAATTACTGTCTGGGAGTAATAAGCTTATCAGGGACATCGGTCGCCTAAGTTGGGTTCTAAAAATTTGAGTTTGTGCCGAAGATTTTCTCAAAATTGCAAGTTCATTGGTAAGCGGTTCTCGCGTGTAAACCATTTTTGAAAATGGAAAACTAGAAAATCCTCTCGATGACAATGTTTCGACCCACACGAATGGTATCCTTGGAGAAAAACATTTGCACGAGACATGGAGCCGCAGCGTTGACGAAGATAATGGTCCAGTGAATGTTCACGTCGTAAACTTCGCCGAAGCTGCGCTATCGGTCGTCGTACAATCCTAAATGACAATGAATTCCCAAGGACAGCGACTGATAGCAGCATAATCTGCGGTTCCTACGAATCCGCACTCCGGATTCTTTAATCGATGGGTAACCCGGTTCAGGGGAGAAGGTTAATGAAGGTCTGACCGCATTTGCAGGTGGCAGCTACCTGGTATAATCATAAATATAAAGGACGTAATCCCTCGCTATCAGAAGCTCCGGCCGACTGCCGGTTTTATCGGCCCATAAACGCGTTGAAGTACGACTCCGTATTTAACGCGGACTTGACCCATTCTCCAGCCGCATCGTCTTCCAGCCCTCGGATGAAAATTTGTGTTTCGCCTCGTACACGTCCCGTTCCGCCTTCGAAGCTCGTTACGAAATCCATTAGTCACGGAATGGGCGCATTGACTGGCCCCGACCGTACGGAAATTACGCTCGCAGTCGAACTTCTTCTCGCTAATGTGTCCATGCCGTGGCGCTGTTTCGCACGCCTAATGAACTTTTTGCGATGCCCAGGTAAAAGTATCGCGTCTTTCGGATTCGTTTCGGCCATGGAACGAGCGGACATTGGATTTATGCGAAATTATAACTTTACGAACCCGATAAAGGAAAAAGAAATTGAAAAAATTCACCGGGTGTTCCATTCGAAGCGAACCACTCGTCGGTGGAGCAATAGAGAAACTAATATAAATTCTTTGTCAGTAACACAGAATTAAAAAGTAATTTGGTTGTACATCGTGCGATTAACACTTTACCTACCGGAAGCCTATCAATAGGATTTTCAATAATTGTGATGTTCCGAAAGAAAGCATAGAAATTTTCTTTTACATTGCAATCTTAAATGAAACTGTTAGACGACGTTATTGAAGGTGACTTGTTAGTTCACGATGAAACTTGCTGTTGCTATTGAAGGTTCCATTGAAAAGTGTTTAGCCATGTACCATAGATTTTTCAAAATTATTAATAATCACCGGTCGGTAATGTGTTGAGAACCGAATAGTTCCAACCCCTAACATTGCATTTCTATCGTTCGAAAATGTATGATCGACGACAAAAATTCACGTGATCGAGGAGGCATGTTCGAAAGAGCCATCAAAATAGATTTGTGCGTATCGAGTATGATTCCGCAATAATTAAGTACATTAATGCGTCCCCATTTGAAATTCCACTCAGCGTTGGCGGGCAGCGATGTGTCGCGCGACATATAACTTCCGCTGGAAACAATTCGTTGGCCGAAATCCGATGATCGATCGTTTACTAAATAGCCGGATAGGCGTGTATCTCACGGGGTCGTATTCAAAACATAATTCCTATGGAATACCACGGGCTCGCGACCGGGTACCGCGGACCAGTTTCAGATTGCACGATTAAAAGACCGGCCTCCACATTTTAATGGAACACGGGGGAGAGCAGATATTATACCGGCGCGCTTTTAAATAATGGTTTCCGATGTTTTACCCGTGAAAAGCAGCGGATAAAGAGTCGGAAAGAGACAGAGGCCCCCGCGGGTTAATTTAACTTGTTCCCCCATCGAGGCGTGCTCGTTGCCTCCGAGGAACAGGGGGTGAGAGAGAGAGAGAGAAAAAGACAGAATGAGCGAGAGAAAGAGAGAGAGAGAGAGGGTGGTGGCTAGGGAGAAAAAATGGCCGCGCGAGCCGAGTTAATTTGTAAGCGGGTGCTTCGAGTAAAAGGGAATCGATGCTCGAGCATGAATCCGCGGATAGCTGAAAACCATGGCGGCTTGGAAATCGTCTCGGAAACGCGGCTAGTCCGATGCCACGGCTGTTATTACACGTCAGTCACACCTCCCTCAAAATTGCTAAAGTTTTATAAGACACAACGATCCTCGACCCAACGATTACGCCCTCCATCCATCCCCTCGCCACTTATGACCGGGACTTTATTATTGCGCGCACTGCCCCGGCGCCAATATAAACCGCGAAAAACAAATTGCCATCGGCGCCCGTTCCCTTTCGCTGCAACTTCAAGTGGATGCGTCGGGCGTCGTGATTGCTCTTTGGGGCGCTGCTCTGGCTCCGGAGCGTCGCACAGTGAGACGGAACGACCTGACGCCGATCACAAATCGATTTTCGTGATATTGTTGATTAGAAAAAGATTGATAGCAGATCGATAGATAATACGGTAAACTCCATTTTCTAATATTTTCTACAGAGTCTATATCGAACGTGGCTGCAAGTTACTCTTAGAGTCACCGGCCCGATTCTGTCGAGTCCGACAACAATATAGTTACGTCTACTCAGAGCCAGAAGGAAGTCAGGGGCAGGGAAACCACGCCTACTCAGATAAATCTATGTACTCCGAATTATTGGTAAACCTCGATCGATTGCTCTAAGAAGTACATTCGGGATAGTTGTTTTGGTTTACAGAATTTTAGAGGATACAGAATCTAGACCATGGGTGTGGCCGTAGGAAGTCAGGAGCAACGAAGCCACACCCACTAAAACAACTCTACACGCCGGAACCTTAAAACCGATAATATTAAATTCGATAGTTTAAGCGAGAAGCAAAAATTTAAGGTAGTCATTTTTCGGTTTACAGATTTTTATGGTCTGCACAGTCTATGGTGGGCGTGGCCACTGAATATCTTGTGGGGCACCGCGCTGGCTTTATCGATGCCAAGAAAACAAAACCACATCCAGTCGGAACAATGTACACGGAGAAAGCAAAGTAAATAGACTTCTATTTCTTTGATATCATTTGTACTGAAGTATTGCTCCTGGGGATAATCTGTAACGCTCCCCGAGCAGAAGCGTTTCTTGCCTATGCAATATACAGCATGACATTTATTCAGCCTTGATGAAATCAAAAGAATCGGTTCTCGCTTTCGATTTTATTTGTGTCTTTCTCCATAATTTTAATAGGATTCAATAACGAATGGTACTTAAATCTGAAAAGCCGATTTCCGTCGGTGTTGTATTACGAGTTCTTCATTTGTGTTGTACAAGGTATTACTATGTAATTAAACGATGAATAGACCTATCAATAAATAAATCTCTCCGCATCGATTGGAAAATTGACTGGAACCATCGGAATGTAATTAGAGCTGGTATGCATCAAACATTCTGCTGCGTTATTCATCGCTAGGCTTCGGACTCTTATCGAAAATCCACATTTTCAAAGACGCATACAACATTAGAGTGACACACATCAAATATCCGATATCATAAAATTTCCTCGCAAATTGATTAACGAAAAATGACAATTATTGTACAGGAATATAAAATTCGGAGATGGCTGATGCGAGCAAGATTGACAGACGTCCGACTGTTTTAAAAGCAAAATATTTCTCCCGCGCGCGTATTAATTTCGAATAAAATATTCAAATAAAGTCGAACAGCGTACAACGTATACGTGTATAATGGTGCAACGATATCCACGGACAAATTCCAATTATTCCATCGAGCCGAGGATCTCGCGGAATTATTAGATCCCGAATGTAACTGCCAGCTGGTAAACTGCTTCTATCGGTCGCCGCGCTGTGAAATATGATTAACCGGTCGGGCGCGGTTATTGAAAATTTGAGAAGCGGGGGCGGGCCATATCCTGATTGGGAAGACCGACAGCGAGGATACTAAACCGACGCGGCTCGGCTAGGCTCGGCGGCAAGTTTCGCGGCTGGTAGCCCCGGCCGGTTGCGAATTATTCAAGGATTTTCCAGATAATGCAATAACGTAGCCCGCGCAACGTCGTGAGAAATTAGTGGCATGAATTATGAATGAGACCGAGTTCCCCGGCCGTTTATCTTCTTTAATGTTTCTTGGGCCGCCTCGCGGTGGACGAACGCGCGGTATCTAGCCGCTGTATCGTGATTTCTTCGTGGTTTCAACAATGCAATCGCTAAGTGGAGAGGAAACGACCGTGACGAGAGCTTCCCATTAGGTTTCATACCTCTCCACATTGGGTCCCACAAGTTCCCATCGGTTCGTGCCATTTCTTCCATTTCAATTAAAATTTCAAACCTACCGTTCGCGTTAGAACTTTTTCCCAACCTTTTAAATGAAATGAAAATCGATTTGTTTGCAATCGATATTCAAGCATTAAAATAAATGTAGTTTTCTCTTCTACGTCATTTTTCGGGATAAAGACATTGCAAGCATTGATATTTCTAAATTCTCTTAACCTCTGAACTCTTTTAAATTGGACTTTTTGTTATAAACGCAAAAAATCCTCAGTCTAGTTATAAGTGTTATAAGTGCTAGCGTTACGTCGAAGCTGTGTACGAAGGGAACTATTATTTTCGGGCCTGTTTGGAGCCGAACACAGCCGTCAACCGATCGGGTGTTATCCAGTTTCGTTGATTGCTGAGAGCATAGTCTAGTCAAGTAGAATACTATGTCGCAGTGTTCCCTAATTTGCTCGCCGAAGGATGAAGTTGTTCTCGCCAACGAAATAAACCGAAGTCCTTGGCGCGTTGCACCGGTTAATGCTCGACAGAGCCGGGCAACGTTTACGGCTAGAAATAATCGTTCCGGCAACGGCGCGGCACGGCGGAAACGTATGCAACGCATGCCGAAGAACGTGTCCGCGGAAAGACGGCATCGTTAAACGGAGAGTGCCCGTTTCCGGTGGCGGGTTTTCGGTGTTTCCCCATCGCTTTATTTGCTTTGGAGACGAACAGGACGACCGTGGAAGCGGTCTGACGAGGGAATATCGATTTTACCCGCATTTTTGGCAAACCTGAACACGGAGGAGGAAGACGCCGAGTGCCACTTGTTAGGGGACCCACCGGCTGATTTTTCGCGATGCAGCGACGAGAAACCAGCGTACAATCCCGATACACAAAGCGACAGTCCGACTGAAAAGTAAATCCCGCTGAATAGCCCAGAGATGAACGTATGAGCTAACGAAGATCGTTATTCCGGCTGGGCTCAATAGCCGACTAGACTCGTGCGCTGAATCCCGCTTATTCACTGTTCTAATTTGCGCGTGCTCATCCTGTGTAATACGGGCCACGCTGTTATTGTTATCTTGAAAAGCGAAGCAGGAAATATAATTGGACTTCGAGGCCCCCGTTTCTGCCGTCGCTGGATCATTTTGGACAGCAATGTTGCGATTCGCCACACCACGTATGTAGGTCGGCAACGATCGAACGAGGAATTTCATTTCCTTTTTGATACGGAATATTGATCTTTTCTTTTTTACAAAGAAATAAGTGGAATTGATTAATCTGACACTTCGGATATTTTCGTTGAGATACGTCCGTCAAGGTTGTCAATGGACTGCTGCGGGCATTTATGCAAAATAAAAATTGTCTGCATACATTCCATGATACACGAACTGTGTATACGTATTAAACCTTATCTTAATTGTTTGAATAAATTCTTCGCAATCAGTACTTTTGGAATTTTTCTGGAGGAATGAGAGTAGTTCGGACTTCATCAAATTTTTATTGCAATACGTGCACCAATGAAATATTGGAATAATATATATATGCAGCAGTTTGAACGTGTCGCGTGAATTCTGGGAAAGTCTGCGCCGCGGAACGGAAGAGAACAAGAAAATTAGAAGGGTTCGAAGTTGGAAGGGTGCGAGTGTGGGGGTGTGACAAGGCTTGGAACGTCTCCGAGAAAAGACCGTGCGTGCCGTGACAATGAACATTCGTATCTCGCAACAGTGGCGGCGCGACGCGGAACGTCGCTCGCCTCTAGTGGCTCTCTCGAGGAACAGAAGGGTGAAAAGCGTCGACGAAGCACTCGCCGGTCTATCTTGCCACCGGGCTAATTGTCTAATTGCATTTAACGGGTGTTCGATTTCAAAGGTGGCTGCCAATGGCCCCGGTCATAGGTGAAAGGCAGTCTACCTGGGAAACGGCGATAGTTCATACCTAATGGCGGTCGTTCGACGTGCCTTGTCATTGAATTACTGTCTGGGAGTAATAAGCTTATTAGGGACATCGGTCGCCTAAGATGGGATCTAAAAATACCTGCATGCGCTCCAAACATTCTGCGATAAGATGCAGAAAATTACATCGAGCTACTCTAGTTAATTTGAAAATGTTCAAAGGAAAAATTTTCTGTACGATTTAAGTTCTAAACGAGCACGAGAAGATAACTCGAAAAAATTTGAGTCTTTGTTCACTGCGGTTCTTCTTTCTGAAAAACTTCTTAATCAACAATGCGTCGGGCCATTGTCTGTTCGAGCGCATTTAAATGCAAGCCGTCGAATCTTCGTACAATAAAAATTCCGACAGCAGGAGAAGCGTTGAATGGATAGCTCTCGAGCCTGGATTTTGATCACCGATATCCAGGTTCTATTCGAGTGCGTTCGATTTAAACCCCGACGGGGTTGCAAAGAAACGGACAATCGGCCGACGGAACAACGCTAACGATAATTCACGGACTGAGAAAATTATAGGATGGCTCGGTCGACGATCGGAACGGAACGGAACCGCGGAAATTGTTTACGCGCCGCGGAGACTTTAATCGCGAACGCCCACGCAATTATCATCTTCGACGCGATCGATCGTTTTATACCAGCAGCCTCTCTGTATCGTTTTAACGAGGTCGCAGCCCCATTATCGTCCCGCGTAAATCCTTTTTCCGTCCGCGCCGATCGAAATTGCGACGCGGGTACACAACAAATATTTCTCGCAATTAAAACGATTCCTTTGTTTTTGGCTTCTTCTTCGAGAGGCTGAGCGTGCGATTCGTTTCGTCGCGATTCTCGCGGAGGGACATGCGCGGAAAATCATTTTCGCTTTTCATTAAACGGAATAGACGGGAAATTGGTCGGACAGGAAATGGGTCTTCAGCCGCCGCCGCCGCTATTTTCTAGATCACGGATAACGAAGCCCCATCGCTTCGACGGACAAAGGCTCGTTTTTGGAGCGACGCGATATGAATTGCTATGCATGAGACCTAAACGCGTTGTAGATATTATTTGGACCGAGTTCAGATAGCGGAGAGCACGGTGCCGGATAAGAAATCGATTGGCCAATTTTTCGAAGCCTGAATCGGTCATAAAATTAGGAGAAAAATTCGACGCAGAAATAACGAAGCAACGGGGAGAATCAACGGGATGCGATATAAATTGCTATTCGTGTAACTGAAACGCGTTGCAGATACCATTTTTAAGCAAGATTGTTTCTCTCTCGCGGTATTCAACGCGTTACAATCCCCGGAAAATATTATAGAAAAATAATTGCAACCGGTTCTCGAAAAGTTGAATATCACGTTTCACGGCAACAATGTTAACGACGACGGTCACGTTGCTCGATAATAAAGCAATTAGAAGTTCGCCGAACAGATTCCACGAGCACTTTTACCGAAACAATTGCCAGCCGCAGATAACCATTCTCGCTAATAACTATTCTGGCAATTATCCAAATAATTCGTGTTAACGTGGACGCTCATCAAGACTTTCGGCGAAGTTCGAAGTTCCGGCTGGGCAGGGCGGGGGTTCTGAATAAAGTTCGAGCCCGATCGACCAGCGAACTATCACAATTCCAATTACGTTTTTCCTCCTTTTTCCAGCCTGGCGCGGCGACCGTCTGTTCGTATTCACTCGGACTTCCCGAGTCCGAGGGCTTCCTCCTCGGCCACTTGACCACAGAAATTTCGGTCAATTAAACAATGAATCGCCGCAATTCCAATTATACTTCGCTTCTTCGACGCTCCTGTTACACCTGCCGGTGCTGAGATTTTGTTTACGCGAGAATACCGTCCGAGAACCCCACGCTTTTTATTCGCGAGCAACCGCCATTTTGTTTTAATCAAAAGTCAACGCCATGTTCTATTTTCCTCGATCCGGATCATCAGGGTTTACGTATGGTCCGTGTGTGCTTAATTTTTGCCACAGCATTAACTGACTCGAAACGATGTTATATTTTTCTCTATATTCGTGGTAATTTTCGTATACAAAATAATCTGTGCACGATCATTGGACTGCGGGTTTAATGCATGTATTACGAAAACGAACAAATGATACACAAAATAGTGAAACATCGGAAAGAATAACGGGTATTGTTATGTTATTTTCATCTTGTTAAAATTATTACGAGAGGAAATACATTTTTATTCGAACCCAGCTAATGATCACAAATTAACCGTCTTCCTATTTTATTTGTGCTATAACGAATGTTTCGGTCGTCGAAATATATTGTAATACATAATATACATGCTGTAAATTGCTGTAAAAATTGCTTCAATGTTTACTTTAAAAGACATATTGGCGGACAGTGTACCCGTATCATGAATTTTCTTTACATCGTTTTCTCAATTTTTGCTGAACAGGATCGTGTTCGGATTTTTACAGACGAACAAATGAGAATTTCTGCGAAGATAAATTGTGTACAGATTTTTAATCACTGTGTCGCTTCCCGGTTCGTGGCGAATACAAGCTCGCACGGTAATAATTATCGCGAGTGGTAGACGTCTCCGGGAAACAGACAGCAATTATCCTCCTCCAGCTCGTTCGTTTGTAACTATGCCACAGAGGAAACTGATTTCCGAGGGGTGGTAGGGATAACGTTGTAACAGGTAACGTGGGAGTATCTTCAACGACTGTTTTCTCTTCTTATCTCTTCTATCCTTTGAACTTCTCTCGAAGTTGAGCAAGCTAGACCACGACTTATCATGAAAATGCTGATCCCCGCAAGAATATGATAAATAAATAAGAGAAATAAGGTAAATCTGGGGCTCCCAACAACTCTCCTTCTTTCCCTCCCTTCTTTGACTGCGCAGAAAATCCTCCGTAATCTTTCATTCACTTCTGTCCGTTCCATTCTACTAAATCTGAAAATAAACATTTCGTAGAATTATTTAAAATAGTAAAATACTGATTAAGAGAATATTTAGTTTCGAGAAAAGATAGTTGTTCCGCACTGTCGGCCAAATGATCAATAAAACCGATTTGTGTGATAGATCGCGATAGGAGATTACGAAAAAATCCCGAGCGGTCTATTCGACGGTCATGTATCATCGCACGCGCAGTTAGCGTTATCGTATTCGGAATACGGAATCGGAATTTACGAATTGGATAGGTACCGCGAGTACGGTGCTTTCTGTAAGCATCGATGCTATCCCCGAAGATGACTATGGCGTTCCGATGCTGTCGCATTATGCATGCATGTATACACCTTGTACGAGCTACTTGTCCGTAGCAAACGCGTATAAAATTGTTTACAAGAAGATACCGCTCAGCGATGGGAATAAAATAATAAATTCTTTCGGAACGAGGACAGTTAGAATTCACAGGCCCAGCGGTGACCAACGAAACGTCCCCGAGCATTTATTTCTCCTAAAACACGCCGTTGTACGGTGTACGAGGGAAAGAGTTGGTAGCGCGGCAGCCTCAAAGGTTCAAACTAAAACTCCGCCGTCTGCAGACACGCGAAATTTGTGTGCAGCACGATCAGATTTCAGCATAATCCGCCAATGGAAGTCCGTCGAGTAGAGGGCCCGGGTAACAAAATTCGGCGCGCAATAAGCCGGCGACCCGGTTTAGACAACCGTATCTCGGTGAATCACGACGACGCGGGGCGTCGCGACGCTGGTTCTGTACTCGCATGCGCATACAGAAACGCGTCTCTGATACGTACGCGACCCGATAAGGCGAACAGGCTCATATCCCGTATAGGAAATCGTGCTCGACGTACATCCCTTCGGCCGTGTACATTTCCTTTTCGGATGTTTCACTGTTCCACGGTGATTGCATTGCGCCTGGCTTCGAGCATAAAACTAACTTCGCGAATACCCACCCTCTTCCTCCTCTCTCTCTCTCTCCCTAGCTCTCTCTCTTACCTTTCTATATCTCTACCAGCGTAGCTTAGCTGGCTGCGCGCCGCGGATTTCGCAAGCGAATTAGGATGTCGCGGCAGTATCGAAATAACGTTTGTCTCCGGGGCGAGCGTATTTTCAGGAATTCCTTTTGCCGCGCCGCGAATGCCGAATGAGCACCGCCATCGAACTTTACGAAGCCCAGGAATATTTGGCAACTCGATTTCTCGGATACACGAACGGCTGCCACTGTGGTTATACCTCCTGTCCGATTCGAATCTGCGCGAGACCTTCGAATTGCCACTCTGCAACCTTTCGGTACCTGCCATACGTCACTTTATTGGTTTTAATTTGCTGAATGCTAAAATGAATATCATTTTCGAAAAATTATCCATATTGCCGATGAAGGGTTAAACGTTCAGATATCTTGAATGACCTTGAATGGCCTCGAGCAATTATAGTCACTGAATTTCTAATGAAAGGGACTGTCGACTAAAAGGGTCAACTAGAATCCGTTTAAAGAAATGAAGGTGAACCTTGAGATTTCTAAAGAAAAATAATAAAAACAAAACGTTGGGTGACTAACCCTGTATACAAATCCGAGGAACAAATTGCTCCGCGTTCTGTTCCATAAAACTTGGTAGAATTGTCTCTCAATTAGTTCGTATAACGGAGGTTCCTCCTCAGTTATCCATAAAACTATTTCTATCGCGGTGACAAGTTCCCGTAGCCTTCGTACGAAGAGGGTTGAAATATGACAGAAAAAAGGGTACAATCGCGGGGAACAATGAAAAATCTCTCTCGCGCGAGTTCATCCATCCTAATTCAGCGAAAGGTCCCCGAAAAATCATACCGGGACACGTCTCTGGTGGCTCCGGTTCGCGTAAACTTTACAACACTGTTCGCCGGACGCGTCGACGCGATTATACTCGAGACCGGAAGCCGCCGAGAGAGCCGCATTCGTAAAACTGCGTCGCCGCTCACGAAACGCCCGAAAAACCTGCGACTCGTTTTTACGACCGTTGCAGCCGTGGGGCCGTGGATCGGTACGCCCCTGACGCGTACCCCCTGTGATTTTACTTTCGGCCCCCCAGCCAGACCGGAAGTTCTCCGCGTCGCGCGTAAAACTCCCGTAACTGCTACCCCCGTTTCCACGTCCCTGTTTTCATGATCGACGAAAAGAGCCTGAGAACCACTGGCGTACATATGTCGCTCCTTCGCGTCCGAATTTTTACAACGGTTTATTCTTTACGATCCGATCTGCTAGCCATCTTTTATCGAATCTACAATGAACTGTCTAACAGTCGAGGGGGAAGGTGATCGAGAAAGCAGATTTCGTTTTTGAGAATTCCATTTTCTGCACTATTTTTTCGATACGGTAGAACCTCGGTAATTGCACGAAATGGGTCTGAAAACTCTGCAAAAGTATCGAGGTTTTTCCTGCAACCATAGATTTAATTGCTGTAAATGCTCCTGTGAAATTATTAGGATAGCTGCAATTTAACTTTTTAATGAGGTATCCGAAAACACAAGCGTACGCGACAGCACCTCATTAAAAAATAATAATTCCGATTTTGATGTGGATTTTCCTCGTGCAGCGTTTATTTAAATATTTCGTTTAATCCGTCACGTGTTTATTTACGTTTTTTCGTTAACCCGTTTTGTTCCGCTTAAAATGATGCAACTACCTTCTCGCTTATCGTCGCACGGAATTGTAACGAATAATTTTAAAATGTGCATTGTTAATTGTATTTATGTAGATAAAGATTTTTATAATGATCATTTTATCAAAAATTTGTAACGGACATTATGATAAGATTTTACATACTTTTATACTGTTCAAACTGTAACGTTAATACGACATGTAAAGTTCCTTCTAATTTTGTTTCGCAATATTTTAATAAATAATTAGGGGATTAGACATTAATGATTTCAACTGGGTTACCTTTCTCCTTATTTTAACTATATTTTTGGACTGTTGACGCCATGAATGAAATTCTCTCTTTTGCCCCAGTCTCACGATATCGCGCTAAAAAAATCCGCAGCGGATTATACATTTTCCAGGAAACCGCCTTTTTATTTTCGACGCAGCAGAGAGCCAGGGCAAGGGGACCGGGAAAGTTTGAATTCATTTTTCTGACGGATTGAAAATTGGTTAAACGGTCGGCTGCTAAGAGGGCGAAAGTTTCACCGGGGAAACAGGTTTGCGAGGGTGGACGGTCGAAACTGACCTACATACGAATGACGAGTGTTCTCTGTTTTCACCCCCGTATAATTTTATTCCCCACGCAATTGTTTCCTTTTCATTTTTGGACAAATGCGTTTAATTAACGAAACGTTCCCCACCGTCCCCTCTGTAGGATGCACGGTAATTAACAGCACGAGGCCAACGCTGTTTAAAATGTGTTACCCTCTGTGCTAAATTGAAGTGTACACTTCGTTTCACGAGACGAAGTTGCATTGTGTACAGAGTGTCGTGTAACCGGCGGTGTACAATTCAGAGACAGATGTTTCTACGTGAAAAATGAGTCTGAAACAAAGCACAAGTCAACTTATGCATGTATACTGAACGTAATCATTATCACTGGAGATCTAATGTGCAAATTTTTTATTGTTGTTACAAAGGTAAAGTCGTTTGCCTATCGCATTTGTTCATTGATGACTCGACCGCGGATCTTCAAAATTGTCTACCCCAATTGCAACAAACTGGACTGTACCAGAATGTTATTTTCTTTTCAAATACAGAAAAATATTAAAAATAGATCATTCTTTTTAAATATGAAGTTGATATAATACGGTTTATACGGTATAAAAAGGTTTATTTATTTGGCGACTCGCAGACGTGCGTATTTCACTGGCTGCGTCGATCCTTCTCTCGTTTCGTTCGATCGAAAACTGCCGTTGAAATAGAAAGGATACGCTCTGCCATCTGCCGCGACGATAATGGAACATTACGCAATGACGACAGTGCACACTTTTCCAATACTCTGGAAAACCTACACGAAATTGCTTTCAAAGTACGTCCGACTAATGTGTGCGAATATTATTTCTACGAAACGACACGGTCGAGGGAAAGCGATCTTGGGTGTAGGAAGCCTAAAAATCTTCTAGTATCCTCTCGCTTCTCTCATTCAAATCCCCAATTTTTCACTGTCAAACTTTCCGCGAAACAGAAGATCGATGTCGACAGCGGTAATTATAACCAAACTACGAACGTTTGTGCATTCATAGCTGACGCAAGTAAAACGCAGAGCTAATTAAAATTTGACGCAGTTCAAGGGAATGAAATTTTGAAGTCGATTATCTCGAAAACAGACTCTTCTACAAAGAAATTTTCTGCCCTGTCTTAAGCCAATTTTTTCCTGTAGAATTGCTTCCTTTCCAGTGTTTTTGCCAATTACACACTGTGCAGAGAATCGTTGCAAGACCGTCCGCGTCGCTTCGACGCAGCTGATTAAACGTAACACGGATTTAGAGTTGCGATCGACTTACACTGGAAAACCTGTCGGTGACAGTGCCGGAAATAAGCGCGTCCAGGTTTTACGTGTCCGAAGCGTCGACGTTAAACGCTATATTTTTTCCTATTCTCGCACGCCGCACCACGCGCCGCACCTCACGCCGCGCCGCGCGAAAACATATGCAGAATTTTCCGCGAGTATGAACTTCTGTGAAAAAAAAGTGGGACGAAGGGGTGGTAAGAGATGTTCTTTTTGCAATTTGCCTGCATTCAATGGGAAATTGAGTGTAGGCGCATTCAACTTTCGTCAATACATTCAACGTGGCCGCCACACTGCTGCTCCTGTATTATCCGGCTTCGATTCGATTTTCCTCTGTCGTACGCTAACACCGATAAACCGATACACGGAAAATCTGTTATTAAACTGTGAATAATCTTTTAATCGCTGAAAAGCGACACATCGATGTTCGTATGAAAATCTGCAGTGTAGCAATCGTATTACAAATCGTGTCCGAATTGTCGTGCAAAAAGTATGGCCATTAAAAATTTATATAAATTTCTGCACTCCAGTTACATTTTTACAGACATGATTTTTGCCAGAAGTAGAACCGGACAGCCATGATCAGACATGCCAGTAGACCCCTATTCAACAACACGATTGTCGACCAAACGTTTAAGACCGATTCTCTGAAAGAAAAAGTTTGCAAGAACAAATTTTGTTCATTTCAATGGCATGCAAATATTTTGAGAATATGAATAGTGGTTGTGATAACATGTTATATCAGTCCGATGCGGGTTCCCTCCGCGATATGTTAACTAAACTCAGCGAGACCTTGTCAAAATACGAGATAACACATTGAATGACCACTATTGACAGTATTATACTAAATCCCCGCACTTTGGACAAAACTGGCCAAGTTATCAAGAGTTGTTCCACCCGAATTAATTCGCGAAAATAGGTCGAATCGAATGAGGTCGCACAGAAATAATTATTAAAATTATTAGAAGAGGAAATGGTTTGACAATTTTTACTTTGCACGAAGATCGATAGCCTGTTCATATATCAATTTATTACATGTTTTTCAATCGTGTGTCAACCCTCTTGTGGTACGGTGTATAGAAATTTTGTTGGGCTGATAAGAGACTTCGGTGTACCGGTTAAGGGTGAAAATGGTCTGAAATCCGAGGGTTGACAAGCGATTTCCAATTTCTCGACATTGTTCGAGTGCGAATCCCATTTCCAGACGGTAATTTTTGCTTTTCCCGGGGAAAGTCACCGACAGATCTCTCAGAAACGCTTCATGGCAACGGCCGACATCTTTTTACGGGTCCAGGGGTTGCCACCCCCGCTTCCCTCGAAGAATTTCTACTTTCGTTGAGAGGTTCGAGAACGAAGCAGACTAGGAAGCGCACCCGGTGGCCTACTTTTATTCGCGGCGAGGGAAGACACGAATGCACCGCCACGATGCACCACACACTCGATATACACGTGTAACGCTTCTTCGTGTTTCCTCTTAGGCGCGAAACGCGTTTTGAATATCGTGTCTGAACTCGCTTGGATCGATGCTCCTCCTCTTGCTTTTAGCACTTCAACTCCCTCTCCATCCGGTATTATGGACGTCGAAGCAGCTTCCGTAACGGTTGTGCACCTGTTTTGTTTAGCCTGGAAAACAGGGATGGATCAATTCCTTCCAGCGTGCTGGATAATTCGAGGGAAATATTTGCCGGTTAGTAGCCATTGAACTCCCGGAGCAAATTAGCCGGTCGATTGTGCTCAGGAAACTGCGATTTCCGGATTAAATGCTACGAACATGGAGAGACGTTTATTCCGCAGTGTAGAGCAGACAGACATGTTTTTAGACTCTTCATTTACAGAATAAATTGAACGAACGAGAAAAATGGCGAGGTGGTATAGGTCCACAGAAATAACGTGTAGATTACCTAACCACACTTTCGGAGCACCAGTTGCACAGGCCTGGTTTAATTGACGATACGCGGTAAGTTTTTGGTGGTATATTACCGAATTGCGTTAGTATAAAAGAAAAATGTAAAAAATGCCAAATAAATAATTATACAGAAGGTATAATTTTTATTTCATAGTTTGAACCAATAAAGTGTCCCAATATTTCTCTAACATAAAATTTTATACCGTTCATTCGATCGTTTGTACCGTATTTTAACATAATTCAACTCAGTTTTGTACACGATGCATATCCATTCAAATTACACAGCTTGGAATCCAAAATGATGTATACCTCTCATGTAGAATAAGCTAGTTGATTGAAATCGGGGAGGAACACGATCGCGAATACAGAAACGGTTGAAGCAGTTGCTATCAGAAAAAAAGGTACATACAGATCGAATTGAGTAACCTTCTCCTTTTTCGAGTCGGTTAAACTAGAAGAAGGATCGTTCCAGCCGGTTTCGGGCGCTTAGCAGAAATCTCGGCGCATGGTGGAACAAAACCGCCCCATCGTCGCTCTATAAGCTGAACGACAAGAGATCGCTCGAGCCCCTCGACTCCCAATATAATTCCCTCTTTGCCGGCGAAGCCGAGGCAAATTGAAGCATCAATCCCATCCAGGCGCGAACGTCTCGCGCACGTTCTACCCCTTGTGTTCACTGTGTACCTGTGGATTTCAAAAAGAACGGAACACGCGAGAAAGTGGGGGAGTAGCTGCAGGAGAAATAAACACTTTTATTCGTGCCAGCCAGCCGGAAATAGGTCGCAGAAAAACCCGTTACACCCGAACTGAACCCGGCAAAGGCTCTGTCTTTTCCCCGTTTTAGCATTTGATTTCTTTTTCGTCTCGTTGTTGTTTCTCTCTTCCACCGTGTTCTCCCTCTCTTTCTTTCTGTTTTCAGGATTTCTCGCGGAGCACGGCGCGCATGCACAGGCGCGTGTGAAGTTCTCACGCCTCGCGAGATGCCACATCGTTGGCCTTTCGTGCTCTGTTTCGCTGGTAGTTCGTCAACGGGACTTCCGGCGTCTTGGCCAGCATCCGAGCAGCCTCCAATAATCTTGAGACGACGTTACGGACGCACTCTCGGCCGCCCCTTTTCCCGGGATGCAGCCGCGAAGCGAGTGCCGAGGCACGCGACCTCCTCTCGACGTTCGTGGACGTTCACCCCGACGTCACTTGCAATCCCCCACCCAACCTCCCTGCTTTCCATAATTCCGCCTTAAATTCTCCCTCTACAGGGTGCTCAAAATTTTCCATTCGATCTCCGCCATTTTTAGCGTTACACGGTATTTGCTCAGCAATTTTTTAGGCAAATTTTAAGAAAGTGGAGGTAGTCGTTCTAGTTGTGAAATAAATAAAAATTTTTTTAACATTTTCAGGAAAAAGAGAGGAAAAGAAGAGTTCAAACCTAATCAATAAAGGAAAACATCTGATCGAGGTTCTAGAACTCTCCTGCGTACAAATGTGTGTGCGAGTGTGAGCGCCGTGTGTGTGTATCGAGCGCCGCGGCATATCAAAAACAAACGTAAACGAATAATTAATTTCCAGAATGTTCCATCGCGGAACATACAGAAGGACGCGTCCGCGCCGCGGGGACAGTTTCACGTTAAAACGAACACACGACAGACCTCATTGATACGATACGATACGATACGTTAAGATACGATACGATACGATACGAGTACGACTACAAATACGAATACGGACTACGAACACAAATTACGGTGACAGGATTATATGTTTGTTCGGCGTGCGAAGCAGTTGCATTGTGTCTTGTTGTACCTTAATCGAATTCGTGTTATTTTCATCAATAAAGAGTATAGTTATTTCAAACATCTCTACTCTTACATATATGTATAAAGATCCGCAGCATCAACTGCATTAGAAAACTGTGTAGTTTTATTAAAGACAGTGGGGATGCCCTTGAAACATCTGAAACTCCTCTATTCACAGTCTTTTACGAGCAAATTACAGCCCCCCTTAAACTGAAGAAGATTGACACATCAAGTTTTTTCATGTCTCTCCACAAATAACGGAGATGTTCGAGTGCTAAATTTGTAATGGACCACCCTGTATGGATTCTATCGCGACCCGCTTCCATTCCTTCCGTCACTCGCGAAGTGTCGCTTCTCATTTCCGGTCTACCTTCTAGCTGATACTGTTTCTGGCTCCTTTGTACCCGGTGTGCGACGATTTTTGGAATTGTCGTTGACGAGAATTTTTTGAAACGACATTTCCTGTTTAAATTATACCAATTAACTGTATGTCTCTGTAGACGAAACGAACATTTTAATAAGTTGTTTAATAATTCATGATTAAGATTCTATTTCCGTCTGTCCAATTCCTTCACAGATATAGCTCGATTATTTGATTAGAGAATGTACGATTCACGCGATGTCGACAAGATCCATGAAAGTTTGACGTAGGTATAGGAGAAGTATCTCAAGCCACGTGGACGGGATAAAGTTCGACGAGGAAGTTTGCGGGGCTTCGACCCTCGGCGAAAGGTTTCAAGACGCGCGTAGAAGGGTGGACTGTATTAAATTCTCTTACCTGTTCCCCTGTGTCCGCGTCAAGATTCTTGCCGGTGTTTGTGACCTCCGAAACGTCTTCGATGATCGAATCGCCGATCGTGCTGTTGTCGCTTAGAACGAGGCCCAGCAGGCATATCTGGAAGAATTGCAAAAAGTTCTCGTCACTATCCTCTTTCACCGCTATTCATTCCTCTTTAACATAGTGGCAACATCGTCATAACCCTTCGCAGTCGGAGCATATGCATATGAATTGTCTCGACTGCTCTAAGGGTGAAATCATAATCGATATAACATTAAAATCAAAATTTTGAAAGGATTACAAGCGTTACACGCGTTCGTGAAATTCGATCTTCTCTGATACCGCGAAACCTTAATTTCGAAATTATAATCTGTACGCGATTAGAATGGCAAATACAATATCGGAAATGATATATTTATCACGCGTAATTCCCGCAACGATATTATTAATAAAATGATGAATATGCATAAAATGATGGATATTATTTTGACCGAAATAGTGTGCTGCGTATTTAAACAACAAATATCCGTTTCAATTAATTTCAGAATACTAATGATACGAGATGTATAAGTGGTAACGTGATTATTATTCGGGTAATGTAGTATCTCCGGCGGTACGGCTATTACGTTGAAATTGAATTGAACACTTCAACTCTCCTACAAAACATAATCCTATAAATGTTGCCACATTCTACATATACAATAGTACCGACGAAGGAGTTCCCGATATAGAATAGAGAGTACGATTAAAGATTTACGATTTTCTTGGTAAAATATTTCAAGGAAGGAATACACGGCTTCGGCGACTTGTTGCGACAAGCAGGACGAAATCTACACGTTATTAGCGATAAATTAAGAGGCTCGGCCCGCCCTGTAATTAAAGGCTAACGATTAACGCCCGGGGCGCCGAGAAAATGAACTCGTACGGATTGGGATTAGTATGGTGGAGATACTCCGTGGACTTTACGACTTATTAGCTGCGATTGGATTCTGAAGATCGTAGAAATCGTTCCTACGATCCATATGTATTCAAGTATCGATCCTGAAAATATATAAAATAAGCGTACAAAAACCTTGATATTATTTTTTAGAGCAGAAGAGAAACTATTAATGTCTAAGGTAAAAGTAGCGCAAGGGTAATATTGTCCTACAATATTATGGTTGTCAAGGCGAATGGATTTGCGATAAACGGACAATTTATTACGATTAACGGTAAGGGACGTTGACAATTTTACAGCTCGCGCGTCTCGGTTTTCGAATTGTCGTCGGTTACGCGTCGCGAGGCGTCTGTTGTTTTCGCCACGGCCGGCGACGACTCCTTCGCGACGCCCGGTGCCAACCTTGTCGTTTGTTGTCGCTCGAACGTACACGCGCATACTCATACGTCACGCAACGCGCAACATGCTTCCAGAGTCCAGGAAGACCTGGATCGTTTCTGCGAGTGGTGTCACAGGAATGGTATGGATCTCGATATTAAGAAATGTCATGTTACGCGGTCCTCCCGTCATTATTTACCTTTCGTGTATCCTTACCGCCTCGATGACTATTTTATTTCCTCGATAAGAGAAGTTAAGGACTTAGGAATTCATTTCTCCTCCACCCTCGACTTTTCCAACCATGTTTATTACATTGTTAACTCCGCTTCAAGAATGCTCGGTTTCATAAGTCGTTTTCCCACTGATTCTCATTCAATATTTACACTAAGACTGCTATATATTACCCTGGTTCGTCCTCTGTTGGAGTATGCTTCAATTATATGGTCTCCGAAAAGCTTCAAGTACGAAATCATGCTCGAGAGAGTGCAGCATAAATTTCTCCGGTTGTGTTCGTACAAGATCGATAAGCCAATGTCAATCTTTGATCACGATTACTCCACAATATTAAACATAGTTAACCCGGAAACATTGTCTGCTCGCAGAAGAGTATCCGACCAGAGCTTTATTTTTAATTTAATTAATTGTCATATCGATTGTCCCTCTCTCCTGGGGCAAATCAATTTCTACGTACCTGAACGTGTTTTGAGAACTAGGGCAGGATTTCAAACAATTAAGTCCAAATCCACATATGGATTAATGGATCCCTTAAATCGTATCACTGCGGACTCTACCTCGCTATATCATAATATTGACTTTTTCAATGGGACGTTCCAATCGTTCGAGAGAAAATTGCGTACAATTATATGTTAATTTAATACCTGTATTCCAACAGCTTACGGCATGTCCCTTTACAAGTAATTTTAAGTTAAGACTTTCATTTTTGTTTTTCTTTCGTATTGTAAACATTTGTATAAATGGATTTCGGTCCGTACATAATAATAATAATAATAATAATAATAACATACTGTCTGGGGGTCGCCGACCCCGCGCTCCACATCCCACGATATCGATAAAAATCTGAAACGGCTTTATTAAATACGCCTTCCATTATTATTTGAATAAATAATTATAGTGTTCCCCTCGGACTGTTCCTCGATGTGAATCTTTCCTAGAGTAATTATTTTACCTTTGATTCGAGTGATCAAAGTTGCGCGAAGGATTCGTAACGTTTGAAGCAATCACGCAGGTAGATGGATCGCCGTCGATCGGTTCGATTACATAGCGAACTTTCAAAATATTCCGAATCGTAATCCCGATGAAAATTTATCGAATCGTAATACTTGGCGGAGGCATCCCATTGAAACTGGAAAGTCATTATTCATCCTCTAGTACGATCATTATGATTGGCCAATCGACCACCTAGGGCGTTCGCCGACGTGCCCACACACAGAACACACGGCCTTTGAAAAAGTAGAAAATTATAGTGATCGGACACGGGGATCGATTAGTCGATCACGGTTATTATCTCGGCTGTAATTCCTGCGCTCGATACCGTTTAGTAGCCGTAAGACGATCTTTGTCGCCCGTTCGACAAAGTAATCAAAAACATGATAGCAAATAGCTCGATAATTTGATCGTTCCGCGGGATTTATGGTTCCGTGTGGACCACAGTGATCCGGCCGGGCAAATTTTAGGAAACTCGATACCTTCAGGTATATCAGGTGCTTCGAAAGGTGTTTCCCAATTATTGTGAGATATAATACTTGTAATTTTCGTGGCGAAAAAAGTGTAAATATAAAACATGCATTTTAAAACTGCCTTTTTCTCTGAGAACCTAATAGATAATTATTAATTAGACTACGGACATTTCGTGCTTTTACATGCAATAGGTCAAGTCCAAAAATGTGAAGATTCCAATTTCGATTCCGAAGTGCACTGCTTCGATTTAAATTGCATTAGAATGCATTAGAATTACATTACCAATCGCGAATCGCATTAAAACGTTGCGAAATTCATGAATAGACCGGCGATACGATGTATCTACGGAAAAACGAATAGATGCAATTTAAAACGGTAAAGAGCTGGGAAAAATTAAAAAAATTCTTTTCAATTATTTTCAGCCCAACTAAACATATTGAAAAATAAAGTAACTTTCTATTTCACTCGAGTTCGATGCAGTTCAGGTAAAAAATAATTTTGCATAAAGATCCGCAGACTATGAAGTGTTTGAGCACAGCTTTGCAGGGCAGCATTGTACAGGCGTTATAGTTTAACGAAATACGATTAAAAATCGGCTTTTTGAGCTACGCGCGGGAGTACTTAATCGAATGATCGGCGGTAAAAATATTGAGTTTGCGTGACGGTAGAATAGGACAGAAAAGCGCAACGTATGCTTGTCACGGCTCGAGCTTGGCCGCTGGACAATAATATCGATGAATAACCCAGATTTCGATTGAAATACGCGCAGCTCTGTAGGTGTCTGCCGATACCGGAATTCCATCGTACATCGGCGTGAACGCGCTCGAACGGACCGGCTTAGCGCGGAAATTTATGTCCGACACGGCACCGACTAACGAGGCGTCTGTTCGATACCATTTAATTCTTATCTGGCCCCTTGATTGGCTCGCGTGCCACGCCTGGATTAACGCCGTCGGTCCACATTAATTCTGGTAATTAACTTAGTCCCGCCTCGACACGGCCCTGGATCGCCGTTCCGACACGGTTCGGCAACTTCGTCCACTCAAAAACACCTGTCCCGATCGATCGATCCGGTCCGCGCCACCGTACGCAATTTATCGATCGCCTTTTTTCGGTCGCGATCCGCGTCCATTTCTATCTCGTGGTTATTTTCGGTCTGAATCGTGGTATTCGGTACACACCGCGTGGTAATTATCCGAATAAGGGTTGTAACGATTTCTGTGGCTGTGATATCAAAAAATTTGTTTGATGGAAAGAAATACCGATCTTTTTAAATTTCTTATTTAAATTTAAATGATCCTTTGGAACTTGGGATAAAGTATTATTCTTTATAAAAAATCTCTACATCTTTATTCTGACCCCAGATCTCCATAAAGAATCAAAGAATAAACTTTTTTAAATTCAAATTACCACATTGCAAATTCTCCTTGATTGTGCCATACGAACTTCCTTTGACAAAATGTTTTCGTATGACGGTAAAGCTCCTATTAACCTGCAGTGACCACGCATGCTCGGAAAAAAGGTTTTTTAACCAGGCTGTGTATAAAGCTTCAAATTTTACATTCAGAATATAAACACGTAACAAAAGATTGCTAAATTCAAAAACAACAACAGACGAACGTATTAAAATGAATATAAATGCATCGCGAATGAATATTACAACAAAACCGGAATAAACGCGTAAGCAACCGTTTCTACCTTTCGCACACATTTTGAATAAATGACGAGTCCCAAAAAACATACATTTTTATAAACATACTTCGAAGCTACATTTCTATTGTTTTTCAAGAAATAAAACAATAATATAAATCCGCAGCGTTGAATGAATATAAACGCACAAGCGAATATATTCGAACGAAATTCAACGGAAACAAACGCGTAGGTAACTGTATTTGTATACATTTCGAAAAAAAGAATTTTAAGACAACATTTTCATCTACGTATACATAGATTGATTTTCCAAGAGAAAGCGTTCAAAATGAGATGTGGAAACACGTGTTCCGTTGTGTAGACAACCAAACCGTATAAGCGTTATTAAAGCTTCGGTATATTTTCCATTTTTCGACATCGATTTGGTGATATTTGAAAAATAACATACGGAACCGTTGAGGGAAATATGGTGAAGATATAACTCCAGGAAATAAAATCTTCCCGGCGACTCTCCACCCAAAATTCAAAAGGAACGATGACAGAAGGGTCGTCGATCCCCGAGAAGAATTTCCATGCGGATCCCAGGATCGGCGTTACCGGCGCCAAAGGATCGTTTGCATTCAAAATTCCTCTTGGATCATCGTGACCGCAGAGAACGTTCCGTAGGACAGAATGATTTTTCAGAGGCTGGAACGATGATATATCTTTCTGGAGGTCGCTTTATCGCCCGAAGAGAAATTGATATTCGATTACACGGTTCCTCGGCTGTGGTACTTCTAGCCGGGAGACATTTAACACACCGGAAACCGGTACCGGTAGCTGGGGAACAAAGGGTCCTGGGAAGAACACGGGACTGTACTTTACGGCTAAGTGTGAATAAAATTAATTTTCCCGCCGCGGTGGAATTAATATCGAAGGCGTGTGCACGCGTCCTCCGAGGGCAGAGCCTCGCTAAAAGGCGCCCCATGTAAACAGATTAGATCCTTCTCCAGCGACCGACCTAATCTTCCTCATGGGAGGAGCCTGGACAATGCATCCGAGAAGGCCGATATACACGCTGTATCGCTTAAGATAACTTCTTTATTTATGGTGGCCATGGGGCTCTGCGTAGCTGAGGTAGTCGCACCTCTGGTGGCCGCACGTTTACGGGGATATCAAAGTTTGAAGAGCTTCACTTGTCTGCCCAACTATGCCGAGCGTCGAACAATTTATGTATGTGTATCGTAAAAACTGGCTGCTTCGATTGGGAGTAAACGCGAGCCAAATGTCTCGAATTCTGATGATTGGACTTTGGATCTTTATGCACGAAGAAAATGGAGACGGGTGCAATTTCAAACTATAAAAAGAATTGCAGAATTTAAGAATATCAATACGGTAAAGCCTTTTCCAAGGAAACCGAAACTACTGATTATAATAGGGATGCAATTCAATAATCCTTGATCCAATAAAATGCATAAAATCAAAATACACATACAACTATCGTGACGGTATCGCAATGAAACAGAATATTATTTATAAAATGTGCTTCGTGTCGTAAAGAAAGTTTATATAACTGCAATTAACGAGTTTTTGCACAATAAAACGATTACTGTATTTATGTATAATACGAAACCGTTTGCGGGCACAATGAAATCACATTAAACCACGGCGAACGTAGTATTCCTCTTTAACTTCGCATCAAACCGGTCGATCGACTCGGCAAGACCGTTCGCAAAAAGTTCGCGAACGAATTCTGCCCACAGAGGAATCCTCTTTCCACATTATTTCCGAACAAAACCGGAGAGCACACATTCGAAAGGTTTATTCAATGTTGCCGGAACGTGGTCTCGAGTCAATGTTATTCCATCGACGTTTGCGTATTATTCTCAATAATAACAGATTTGCCTCGACCTCGTGGTCGAACGCTATTATACTTTTATGGCTTTTCAGATTTTACGGTCGTCGTTCGGGACAGCAGCGTGGGGGTAGGGTGGGGGCAGAGAGAGAAAAGGAGAAGAAATAAGTATAATCGAGTGCTCTCCTGCGCGAGAAAGAGGTGCGCGAACCTCGTTATAGAATTTTGTTTCGTCCTCAACGAGATTGTCCGCAATCAGTTACAGGGGATGACGATGAAGCGGATCGACGCTCATCCCCCCCCCCCCTTCTCTCCATGAGTTCGTTCAAGTTTTAACGTCACCGGAAGTCCGTCAACGACGACGGAAACTACGTCGCAAATTGTTACGTCGCCGTCCGGTCTCGCTCTCCGAAGGATCGACTTTCGCGGGAAGATTGTCCTCTTAAAGGGTCTTCGTCGTCGACGGGACCGAACTTTCGGAGACTGTCGAATCGTTTATTATTCAGTAGCTCCGGCAAAACTGATGCAACGATCGCGAAGCAACCGTTGCTGCACTTTATACACTCCCGAAAATAATGGTACGAGTTATTTGCAACGAACAACCAAGGGAAATGCAGTTCCGCAAACGTATATATTACACTTGAAAACTAATTTTAGATGGTGAAGTAAATATTTGGTTAAAAATAAATATCCGCTAAGAAATTCTTGTACATTCGATCGAGTACAATGATCAGCCTGTTCTTCGTTTCCAATGTGTGCAGCTTCGTGTTCCCATATCATAAAACATGTGTAGAAAATATATTAATAATAACAACGTTTAAACTGGCCGACTACTGGCACGATTATCCTAGTAGACACGCGATACTGTTAGATTGTCAAAAGTATTCCTCGAGTACCTAATCCGAGGGTCTAGGAAGACATGTTACTTAAAAACCTATAAATTGAGGGGTCTATCAGAATGAATCTCCTGAAAGAATTTGTCCCAAAATTGTTCCCTATTCCGAAGAGTCGTAAAAGAAACGGCGCTGTTTGCCCGGCGTTATGGCGCGGCGCGGCGGTCAGAAACGCCGGCGAGCATTAGACGTTGTATGCTAAACTCCGTCGATGTTTGTGCACCGTAACCGCCCAATAGTTACGCGATAAAATCTCGGTGGACGTGGACCTCCCAGGGCCGAAGATGTTTTTCTCCCGGTTAAATGGGGTTAAACTCGCTCACCTATCTGCCGTCATCTATAAACCTAAACACCTACCGTTCCGGACCCCCATAAAATAAGATTGGACCGACCCTAACTGGCTCTCTAACTGACCCTCTATCCGATACGACTTTTTCTGTGGTTCCCGTTCCCTCGCTGCTTCCTGCGAACTCGACAATCTGACACGCGTTCGTTCCCATACTTGTTTAACAAAAATTCAACAGATAAATTGTTCATCGATGTTTACACTGTACTACATCTACATGTTCATCTCTATAGCCTTTCGCTTTGCTATTCATTCGCGACGCGTTTATAATCGTATCAACGTGAAAGTGGCTGTTCGTGTACGATATATAATTTGGACGCATAAGAGTAGCGATTTTATTTTATATTGTTTTCGTAGTTTTTCGGAATTGTTCAACAGGATGCAATATATGATCGAGCTGTTCATAGATCGGAGCGATTATGACTAGGTTTAAAAATTGGCAGCAATTTTTGCTGGCTGACCGTTCAAACAGCAATTTATAGTAAAATAAAGTTCAAAGGTTAAAAAGAGAAAGCCTGGAATTCTTTTCACAGTGATCCTGTGTTCCATTAAATTCGCTTAATTATTTCGAACAACGCTGTTCCTCGTTCCAACCCGATCCCGGAGCATCTCACAGAGATCAGAAAAGTGTAGTGAATTGGAGAACCGGACGCGTTTTAAGGATCACATTACGGCAGGCACCGGGATTGACTTCCGATTACCGGGAGAAATAATTCCATGCCGGTCTGCTCCACTTAAATTCGACGGCGTTGGGTTTCGAGGTCAACCAGTGGCGCAGGCAGCTCCATTATAAGCTATCATTAGCGGATCTGGTCCACCCGGACGATCCTCGAGCATTTTTTCTCGGCTCACCCTGTTGGACCGACCGCTTCTCGGGATAATTCAATTTACCGGTGCTAGCGTGATTAAACGGAACGGTTTTCTTCCGCGTTTTTCCCATCCTCCACGACCATCAGCTGTATAAGGGATGAAGGGGGTGGATGGGAAGCGGGATGAAGAAAGACGGACCCGCGAGCGGGGAAATAACCGGCTGCCAGGTTTAAGCGATGAAAAATGCAACTGAAGCTGCGAAACGACGAGCGGGAACCGGGGCGAAATAGATGGAGAAGGAAACGGAGCTGGGAAGACGACGAGCGACGTCGAACGGAAGTGACAGCCGAGAGGAAACCTGGATTGATAAATAAAAGAGCTGGCTTCAAATTGTCGGCATAAGGTGGACCTGACCGTGACAACAGATCGCTTCAGTTTTTCGTTCCTCTACTAACAGATAGTTTCCCCCTTTCCGCTAGAACCTTCAGATTCATTTAATATCTCAAGAAAGTTCAAATCACACGGTCCAATTTTTGAAGAAGCTCTTTAACCCGCTGCATATTCCGTTACTTCTTACATAGAAAAGGACAGCGCGTGCAAACGCGGAACGTGTCAATTAAATCAGGCCTGAGTTTACGTCAGCGACTCTCGAAGCATTAGTTGCCGAGGCCAGAATGTATCCACTAAATAAAAAGTTCAAATTACATCGTGTCTTCAGATATTGAGGCAATGGAAATAAGAAACAGCGTATACATCCTAGAAGTAATATTTTCAGGCTGTTCTTCAATCTGCCGGTAGATTCTAAACAAAGTATATGGCCAGCTATAGTTCTCCGAATCCACGAAACGCCCAACTAGGAATCGCCGGTGAAGGACACGAGAATGAAGCAAAAGAAAAAGAAGAAAGTTCCCGCGCAGCCTTTCACCGATGGAATGGAATAAAAGCCGACCGTTTCCACCCCCAGCCCTACCCCCTCCCTCTCTCCCTCCTTCTCTCTCGCTCTTTCAGCCTTCGGTTATCTAGACGAATTCTGCATAGCGGATAAGGCGGTCTAAGCGGCAAGGAAAATTCCAGCCGAGATAGAATCTTTATTCAGAGGGATGCGGAATCAAGCAGTCGGAAGGGAAGCCGGTGGCTCGCGACCGCGTGGGAGAGATTGAAAAGAAGACGTGCCGGGGATAAGAAAACTGGCTTAATTTATGATACGGCCCTGAGCGCGTGCGCTCCGCGTATCGGATTTCATTATGTGCTCTCCTTCGAGCTTGGACTTTGCGCGAAAAACTTTCCTGCGAGCACGCAACGTCCCCGTCCACACAGGTTCCTGTGCATCTAAAACAGCCACTGGGAAGAACACCGCGGTGCATTTTCTCGGAACATTGGTCGAGATTCAATTTTTAAAGCATTAAGTCGGTCAGAACGTCTTCGTGAAAAAATAATAGAACTACACGATCTGAGAAACAGCACGGACCCGAGGTTTTTTCTCCTGTTTATATTGACCCCATAAAGGCTGCAATAAGCAAGTAACGAGCTGTTACCTGCTTTAATATGTTTTATTAGCTAGAATCACAGTTCGGAGCATTCAGTTTTGACAAGGGAAACCCTGATAAATTATCTTTCGACGTGTCCTCCGGAAGAAGACAAAAGGGCGTAGCACTTTGCTCTCAGATACAATCTCACCTTATCGCGGTCATTTCAAGGGATGATCCTACCAGATAGCATCTACATCCACTACGGTGAGCCTCTCGAAGCCCTGCTTTCTTCGTTTCTGATTCCCAGTCTCGTTTCACCCTTTTACGCGTATCTTTTGAGATGACGACGCGGTTTCAATTTGTTATAGTCTTTTTCCTTTGCGAACAATCGTAACGTCACTCTTCCGACGTCCTTGGTTGCAACGTTATACGTTTTCACTTGAACAACTTGATCTGTTGAATTTAACCTGTTCTTCTAAAACAATTTGTTTACTCGTGCATCATTGTGTTTCGAGTTGAACAATTTTCTCATTTTGTACTTTGCAAAAAAAGGAAGCATATATCTGTATATCAATATTTTTTTACACACGACGATATTGATCTTAGATTTGCTATCAGCTTTAATAAAAATACTTTTCATATCGTCAAATAGATGAATAATTATAAGTGGGCAGCGTACGTAAAATTGCAATTTTCACCCGTCAGCAACTTCATACTTTAAATGGAAACTGAAGGTGGACATAAGTTCGGATCTTACCTAATAATAATAATAATAATAATAATAATAATAATAATAATAATAATAATAACAATCGCTTTGTTAATAGCGCCGACTGCGTATCGAATAAAAGTACCTAACTATAGCTTTAGGGAGACAGAGAATACAATATGGTGCACGTGCGATGAATCTTCCGGGTCCACCCCATTGCAGGGGAGAGTGACAAAAGGGCAGGTAATAAATTCGATGGTGTTTTCTCCCATCGGTACAACCACTCTAACAGAGAAGAGATGCCACGCCTTCCATTTTCCTCCACGAAAAATTGTAAAAGACCCCATGGTTGAGCCCCCGCATCGATGGCCCCTAATAAATTTCAAATCCAAGTGGGAGATCCGACCCGTTTGGGGGCGAGCAACCCAGCAAACACCATAAGACGAAGGAAAACGAACTGGAACGTCCCGTGGATTCAGATAACCGACTAATTGGCCAGTAAGATCCGCCTTCGTTCTCGCTGCTACCTTCGAAAAGCGCCTCGCTCAAAAAATTTACAGGTTGGACCACCAATGGGACCCAACTCCGAACCCCATGAAATTTACGACCCCGTAAGGCGTGCTAGAATCGATGTTTAAACGGTCCAAAATTGAATCTTGACTTTGAATCGGTCATTACGATGCTGTGGAGACTACCCGGACGCTTGGGGAGACTTTATAGGGAATTTTCATGGGGTCAGTGCACCGTGAGACGCGATCTCGAAGATTCAAGCAGGAAAAGCTTTGGGAACCCTCATAGTTTCTCCCTAGCTTTGCAGTTTCTATTATTTACAGTCGGTAACGGCCCGTTTTAATTCCATCCGCAGCGAACACGTTCGATTCCAATAATCTCCACAAGCTTCATTAACTCTCGCATCCGAAGGAACATAATGATCCAAGTTACTCAGAGTTACTTAGTCCCAGGCTTTGCATTCATCTTAAATTAAAGCAGCCCGTAAATTTTCCATCGAATCGAACTCGTTCATCTTGAATAATACATCGCGCGGGATCGCTGTCTTATCGCTGTCAAACTTGCCAGTAATATCACGTCTGAGGGTCTCTCTTTCTCTCTCACTCTCTCTCTCTCTCTTCCTCTCTCTCGGTACGATCGACCTGACATGGAGCGCTGAACGATACGCGTGTCGTCATCTAAAAATACGTTCACTATCCTCGACATTTATCATGTTTGACAAGGAATCCTCTGACGTCAACTTGGCAATGCGATCCGTTTAAGTTAAATTCGCGAGTCTTATTAAGTCAGCGCCTGGGGAACTTGAAATGTTCATCCTGCGGAATGAATTGTAGACCGGAATACTTTTTGCTCCGTGGAGAGAAAATATCTACGGCGATCGGGAGGAATCAGATCGAGCAGATTCGAGAATTTAGAACATTCAAGATGAACAGAAATAACTCATCGATTATTACTGGGAGATCGAATCGCAAATAAATTCCGTATTGAATTCCTGGTTGCGCGGTTCGGTACTTTTCACTGTGACATCCTACGATGATCAAAATCTAATAGAGCGGCTACAATAAATCGTAGAACGACTATCGAAGCTTTAAGCGATGTTTGAAGGGTCCAGTGACTTTTGGACAGGGGTGTAAATTAATTTGCGGGATCGCCGGATATTTCTGCGAGGGAATGTATATGTATAAAGGTTAAACGTGCTCGCGAGACATCGTGCTGGCTGCGATCGATTCGCCGGTGGCCGGTGGCCGGGCGCGCGGTTCCACTGGCGGAATTCGATATTAATCCGAGATGGAAGCTTGTGGACGACAGGCTTGATCTCGCGTTAATCAAGCACGCGGTGCGCAGAGGAGCATCGACGTCGGCGATCTGTCCGGGATACATGCTCGATGTATCAGCGCGGATCCGTAGAGGGCCGCGCGATAATGTAACCTTAAGCCTTTCGCATACGATTCGACGTGGACGCTGGAAGGCGTATGGATTCCGCTCTGCTCTGTTCTCTCTGTATCCCCACCGCATCCCGCGTTGCAATGCGTCTTTAAACCTTCGATCGCAGCTCGATTCAACCTGGGTATGTTGGCTGACTGCTCGATGTAATTACCTGGCCACGGCCATTATTTGCGTTGCTACCTGTCGTGGCACGAATCCCGCTCGATGATAAATTTGCCGGACAGCGTTCGGGCTAATTGGGTGAACGAATTACCGGTGACAAGGCCCTCGAAACGATAATCATTTCAACGGGACACGAGACTATTGTTATATTTAACGAGTGGTCCACGCGCAGCCATCTTTACCGAAAAGAACAAATTCTGTTGAAAAAGATCCTGAACATGTCGAATTTTGTGGTTCAATTTTCTCGAAGTATTATCTGGTAAAAAATGTTCTGATCACGCAAATGGAGCATTCTGGCGATGTCGAATGTGATTTTCTATATCTGGGATATGTATTATCGAAAATCAATTTTGCACCGCGAAATTGTTGAAACACCGGGCCGAGGGGTGTCGGAAATTTCGACGAAATTGGCTGGCGAAATTTCGGCACTTGTCAGAGGGAGCATCGCGAGGAATGTCGACGGAAGACCTCGGAAAAAAGGCAACGCTCGGAATTTCATTGGACGCGTCTCGTTCCGGCAACGTAGCCCCCGTTCGAGGCGGCGCGGCGGCGTTTGATGCGGTGCCAACGATAATAAGATTTACCACGGTGGCCGATTCGCGATGACTTCTCGCGATTCCATCGAGTTTCGGGCTCGTTCCGGTTCCCCGGTCCCGCGCCGAATCGAGAAACGGAAACCATCGATGACACGACCGAAAAATAGAAGCTCCATTTAACCGCCCGGCATTGGCAAGGAATTTGAAAAATTCGCAAAAGCTAGCGCCAGACGCAATTTGCGTTCCTCGAGCCGTGCGGATCTGCGGAAGTTAACGCTTGGCCCGTCGAAAATATTCACAGGTACCGAATAGACGGGGTTTTTCACTAATTTTTATCAATTACCATTTTCGATCCCTACCAAAAAAGAATATCTCTCAAGTGATGTTTGTTTAAATTTTAATATTATCACAATTTTTTTATAACTTTTTTATAATAGTGGCTCAAGTCGAAGCGAATCCGATGATTTACGTTCTTCGGATGATCTTGAATGCAAACAATTCATGATAGCTGAGCGACGCAACACAACGTTTCAATGATTTGCCTCAGGATCGAAGACGTGGATTCGAGAGCTCAAGTTAGCTTCAGGGTAGGTGTTTTCGTGTTTTTTCGGCAACGTGCGCGGGAACAAACGTCGGGAAGCATGGTTGTGCAACGAAGAAATCCCATCGGAGTAGGCTGCGGGCCATTGTGGAGTCGACTTAAATACCGAGAGGTGTTAAGGCGCTTAAGTCATCAGGCTTTCGTCGAGCGATCAGAGCCAAATCCAAGAACGTTTTGTTCGAGCCGGAGATCAGATAAGGGAGAACGATGAGCGCGGTATTGCTTTCAAATTGGTTTCCGATTCGAGCGTACGATAGCGCCGACCCACGCCTCCGCTACACTCGCGTCTATTCATCTACTCGACCTCACGTTATTAGAGTCTCATCCGTTTTTCTTCCATCCACCTCTGCCGCCTCCTCCTGTCCTCTCTTCCCCCGACCCGATCTGCGGGCTTCCTTTTTTGGAGTTCGTGCTGTGATTCGGTTCATCGCGCCGGTCGATTAGCCGGCAGATCGATCTCCTCGATCTACCTCGGCTCGTTCGCAATCACTCACCGGGTAGAGTGTTACACCGTTGAAAGTGGGCTATCACTGCGAATTTTCTAGCTCGCCGGCCACATGCCCTCCTTCGCGGTGATTTACGCGGCCATACTTCGGCCTCGACCGGAAGTCCGTGTACTCGCTGAAAATTATTAAGGGGCCACGTGTCCTTAGGAGGTTCGAGGGGAAAGTCTCTTGGTCAAGTTGAATCCATCGATTTTTCCACTCCGCAACGAGGACTCCGATCGAAACGAATACCGAGCTGGTATTGTAACCTTGCGAACAAATGATTTTATTTTATATTCGGTTGGCAACCAAGTCATCGCGTATTTTAAATAAGAAGGAAAATTCAACATTTTTGCTTAAAAATATAACTTTATTCGATTAGGTATTGTCCGTTTTTGTCGATGACCTTTTGCCATCTTTCGGGCAGCGTCGTAATTCCATGTTCATAAAACTTTTGATTTTTGCCAGCAAAAAACTGAATTAAATGCGATTTTACATCATCGGTGTCATTAAAAATTTTACTATTTAAGGAGTTCTGCATGGAACGAAATAAATGGTAATCCGAAGGCGCAAGGTCAGGGCTATATCCGGCTATATCAGGACAACACATCCCAACATAGTTCCGGTATTATTATATGAAGCATGATAGCAACGCTCAGCGTTGTGGGAGTACCCTCGCAGTACATGCTGTAAATTGTCAAGGACTCGTACTTTCCTCGGTCGCCGAAATTCGACTCTTAATCGTTGTAAACATTTACCGAGCAAAGCGACGTCGCAGGGATTCCGCGAATACGCGACTGCGAGAGTGGGGCGAGGCATTCGCGGAGAGACAAAGGTGAAACCAAGAGAGAGAGAGAGGGAGGGAGAGAGCGTTCGGTGACGATACAATCAACAAATAGCAATTCTTCCCGATGTACGTGCGGTCTAAATCTAATTGGCTAAGTCTCGACATATGATTTGTAAAATATGGGACTTTGAATTTTGTAATTTTTCCGAGTTGAACGTGTGGTGGATGATTTGAGTTAATTAACCTCTTAACTGCGGAATTTAGTTTTAAAAATCCCCGACCGAGTGCGGAATTAAAAGTCGAGCAATGACAAGTATACACGTCGAACGCAGAGCAAACGGTTCTATTATAAATTTTACGAAAAACGAGGAAGGATTACATTTTTATTTGATAAAAAATTAACAATTCATCCTTGAAAAGATTATTGTTATTGCACCGCAATAGAGTTCTGGATGGACGTGTATACACGTCGAACGCAGTTAACTGGTTAATATTAATAGTTTCTTGGAGATGCGCGTAATATAAAATTATAATTGGGTTTACATGATGTAAATAAAAGTTTACACGGTCACGTACGAGGAGCATCGTTGCTTTATCGCCAGGTTTCAAGGCAGCATCGAACAGGATCGAGAATTAATTAGATGGGTCCCCGGCCTGGAATTGTTGGGTGAACTCGGGGTCGGTGTGATCCAATTAAAAGTTAAAAACGGCCGGCCGGGAAGCGGCTTCAATTTGTTTTCTTCGGTAGGTAACGAACAAATGTTATTGTGGTTGACGACACGGCGCGGCGTTGAGCGACGCCCGCGCACGGCATTTTAATAAGTTCACCGCTCCCGCGATGCAATCCGACGAGCGATAATGCGAGTATGCGTGTCCCCGACGCGTGAACCACCGGCTAGCAGGAAACCGAATGCAATTAGCGGGCGCTTTCACACCTCGAAGAGCTCGCGACGATGCGATGGACAACTTTTGCTGGGAAATTTCAGCGATTCCCGGATCCTCGCTCGGCTGGCTGCTGAAGAATAAATGAATCCGATGATGGGGAAAGAGAGAACAATTTTTATTAACTCTGCCGCTTTAGCCGAAAATTTCTTTCTCGATTTTGTAGCATCTTTTTATGAAAAAGAATTTATAGTATTTCATAATTTCTAGAACTTTAGAAACTTCATCGCAGTGACGTATTTTGAATTTTGATACGATAGGTTTCTGCTAGGGTTCGACCCTTTGTAACTCTCGGAATCGTTAAAATTTCTGAAAATTTGTTTCGTAGGCGTTTTTGGGAAGAGCCCCAGAAAATGACTATGCAAATGACCGATTTGTGGGTCCCGAAACATGAGAATGCGAGCACGAGTTCACGAAGGATCAAAGATGTAACGCGCCAGAGGCAAGAGACCTAACAAGCTCGTGTCTAACAAGATTCAACTTCGATGTAACCTGACTAAGTCTAGGTGTAACGGAGATTATGTACAAGCAAAACTAACCTCAGGTATCATTGAAATGGGAAGATAATCCCGGGTGAAATTGGGGAAGATTTATATCGATACCAGATAACGATGATACTGGATTACCTGCGCAAACATCTGCTTATTAGACCATGCTAACAACACTCCGTGCAAAATCATTCTGAAATAATTGCAAGAAACAAGAGTGCGATAGGAATTCATTTTTCATTCAATTTAAATTCTTCTGAAGCTCCTACTGTTTCTCATTTCACGCACTCATTTTAATCGGATATACACAAAATCTTGAGTACAGAATGCACCCTGACGTGACCCAGAAGTGTTCCAAACTTAGATTAATATCGATTGTACCCTATTAGGTTAATAATACCACACACGGGCTGCACACGAATTAGGCCTAACCTTGACATAAATGGAACAGTATTTTGACCCGTGTCAGCATTCTTGTCTGTATCAGACCTAACCCCAAAATAATTGCGATCGTTCCAATTCAGACTCAACCCGGATCGACCTATTTTTTTACGTGGGGAAAATGCGTTACGCATGCCCCGCCTCCTGGGGTGGAGGCGAGGTTACGTGGGACTCTCCCCGACCCTGCGGACACCCGAAGGTTGGCCGTTGGGACCGGGAATACCCTGCAACAACCCCACGACCAGCCCTAAGCTAACGAGGAGGTTTCCGGATCAAATGTGTACTATACAACGGAACACAACCCAAATCGACCTGAACACGGGTTATCTTCAATAAGACTGGATCGGGACCTAAATGTGAACCTAACTCCCGGTATCCATAGCAATACGCTATCTTGATTAAGTATAATCTAGATCTATCAACGTAATGTCTCTTCCTTTCGAATCGAATACTACGGTAGGCAATTAAGATACTTGTAGCGTCCATATGTCTGACAGCTGACGAAATTTCGCCAGGTAACAATCCAATGATATGAACCATCGGCTGAACAGGTCTTGAAACTGAATAATCCTGCCATATCGATCGGATTATCTTCAAATCTACAGTGCATGTGCGTACTGGTGCCTGCTCCGTGTTCTGTTGGCACACCTCCTCTGCTGACCAGCTAACTGATAAACACTGTTCGGTGTCTACAGACTGAAGAGGATCCAGAAGCCATTGCACGTAACTCTGTGGAGTATGCTGATCGTTCGACAATGTTTTCTTTGTTCTTGTGACGAAACAGCAGGCAGGTGAACTGTTCGAGGGATTTGGAAAATTTTTCAACACGAATATTTTTCGAGTAAAAAAAATTGAATCGAACAGGCTTGAAGATTATCCAAATTAGGCGCATACGCTGCTCGTCGTCGTTGAAGAACAACACCGCGAGTGGACGATCTCCAATTAATTTCGCTGGTGCATCACGAGCGAATTGCCAGCGGTCGAGACCCGCGAATGTCCGAGATGGCGGATTTGAACGAAGGAAATTCGTCAAAGGCCATCACTTTTGCCAGGACGTTCATTTCACCGTCAAAGGGGCTCGGTCGCTGCGCGGTTCGCCGGCAAATCGAGAAAAGGAAGACGCATTGTCGCGCGCGTACGTAACAATGACTACTTGACAGCAGAAAAGATTCGAGAAGTTTCGCAGCTGCAGCCGGCCGTTCTCTTTTTTCCGTCCGCCCCTAGGCCCCTGTCTTTCATTCGCACCGGCCAAGTTTCCGCGTAGAGAGCCACGGACGAAGATTCGATGCTGGCTCGTCGAAAGTCTTAACGATCCCCGAGATCCCGGGATCCGCGGACCTCTGGACCCTCGCCGAGGACCAGAACGAAACTAGAGAAGTGCCGCGTTCGTACTTCTACTTTCCTCCGCTCTTTCCGTTGTTTATTTTGCGATCGCCGCGAGCTGGAACTACATTCCTACGTTCCAGGCCTACGGAAACTGATAGAAACTCACCATTTTTGTGTCTAATATTCTTTTGCACCTTTCAAGTTTCGAAGGCGCAAGATACCGTTCGATTCCGATGTTTAGTATTTTAGAAAACAATTGATTGCCGAGTAATTACATGCGAAAGATAGGAAGAATTTTGGCAAAAATACGAGTGGCAAAAGAATTTTTTAAATTGTATGGATTTGTGGAAGAATGGTGTGGATCAAACGCAAAGCAGAGAAAACATTTCGAAAATTAAAAAGAAAATTCAATTAGTTCTAACTCTTTAAGAAAATTAGTCCTCCGCTCCTGTATATTGCAATCAAAGACAATTTTTGTTTTGCGTAAATAGAAAGATTTCTATAGTTTCTTCCTTTTACTATACGCTTTTATTCTAAAGTGTTTTCCGCGCTGAACAGAATAATCATGCATGATGGAGAGGGATGTAAGTGGATGAAAAGCAACAAATTTCTTTAAAAGCGTTGATCTACTCTTTTTCGTTGCAAAAAACTGTGATCGCGAACAGAACGCGAGAATTGATGAAACTGGGCCGCACTCGACACACGAGTGCGTTCGTTTTCACATGAAAGGAAGTCGCGAAACGTGCGAACCCGGTCAAAGACAAATTCGCCGATTCCATAAAAAAAAAAACACTGCTTTGTCGCTAACGAAACGGAGAAAAAAAACCATTTTAGCATTGATGAGAACATATCAGCGACACACAACTCGTTAGTTCGTTATCGAGTTTTTAACGGTGGAAAGCGGTTCGCCTATTTGCTTTTTCGAAACCCCCCCTGAAGAACTCCGTGGACGATACGCAATTAAAACGCTCGTTAGTTTTGATATTGCGGCTGGTCGGTACAAAGCTATCGATATCTCGTACGGACACGATTATATGGGGACGATGGTGGAGCCGAAAGGATAATTTATCGCGCACGTAATCCTGCCAGAAAATGACTGCATTAATTTTTCATTTTCTCCACTAATGCTGTCATTTGTCAATTTAATGAGAGCCAAGAAAATTTTGTTCGGAGACAAATCGATCAATTTGAAACGCCTCTTATCGGAAATTATTAATTAAAGTCGTAAAATAAGGTAAAGGTTGTAAAATATTGAAAAAACCAATACAGAAATTAGTGACACGTCATTAAAATTTGAAATGTTTACGAAAAATATATATTAACGAGTATTGTGGAACCGAATGAACCAGTTTCTAAAAGTCGCACATACGATTACACTAGAAAATTATGACAATCGACAGAGTTCAACTAAAGGGTGCACCGAACAGAATAAAAATTGGAAAGGGAAGAATGAGCCTATAAAATTGGAAACTCATGGTTTGAACAATTAAAATTTAATGCTGGTATGAAATCGCATTTAAGTTTAAAGAGTACGAGAGACGCTCGAGATCAGGTTGTTCGAAATGGAACAAACCGTGATACACGGGCAGAAAATTGAATGGTTCTCCGCAAGTAGCTTATCGCGTTGTGTATCCTCGAATAATATTCTTGTACGCCACTCGACACCGTCCTCACGTTCTTGTATACTTACCGGTTCCCAGAGGAGACGTTAATGCATTACAGTTTTGCTCTCCGGCGCAGGTTTAACCGTAACAGTGTCAAGGGATCGCTAATTAAATTAGCGAAGCGAAGCCGATTTAATAGATTTCGCCATTAAAAGAGATCTCTTTCAATCGTATCATCGGCGGCAACCGATAGCGATCAAATTCGACTTTTCTATTTGAAGTATTGGATTACGAATCCATTTTTATTCGACCACTAATTAGCTGTCCTTCGATAATTAAAGATATTAATAAATAAAGCTCTAAATATCCAGAAAAATAATTATAATTTAGAAAATCATCGATTCGAAATTCAGAAATCGAATATACCTCGGACGTCGCTAAGACAGGATCTCTGATCAGGATGACATCGAAATTCAATACAATTCGATTCGAACTTCTTCGAAATTGAATCCCATTCGATCTGAACCTCTGCAAAATTGAACATCCCTTCGACTGGCCGAACAGAAGTCGACTCCAGTGGATCCAAATCTCATAAGGGATTAGAATAACTGTTAATTTGAGTTTCATCGAAGTTCGGAACTCCGCCGAACTGCAGACTTCGAATCCTACGGAAATACAATTTAATTCTGATCACAGAGGAATGGAATTTGTGGATCCGAAACCAAGTTTCTTCGGATTGAAATTTCTAAAGAGGTTTGGCATATCGGAAAAATTATCTGTTTCAATTCGAACCACGTTAATGTGGAAACTCGTCGATACAGGTCACGGAAGTTATATTCTCGAATTCGGAGTCGCGTCTTCTTGCACTCGGAACTCGCAGAAGTTGGACCTCTTGACTACGAAGACGACTACGAATCCACTGAAGTTGCATCTTCCGTATCGGAGGATCGCGTGGTCAATATTTCGCCATTTTCGAGAACGAAGAACCGGCCTATTTTCATCTGAAAACTGACTAGAGTATTTATTATACATTTGGATTAACCCTGAAGTCGTATACGGACCTAGAATAATTCCATTATACACGATTTCTTTCATTTTATGGGTATGAAATTGATATAATACCTCATATAATCCTTAAATGTGTAGCGATTGATTGGATACCAACATATTTAATAATGCAAACAAAATTGTGAATAATGGTACAGCAATTTCTAGTGGCGATTCCGAGTCGTCCCTCGACTGCTAAGAGTTAATACCATTGCAATCGACTTTTTGATTCTGTTCCGATGTTGCACCGATTTTCTGAAACGAGATCCGAGATTCGGCAGGAGGCTGATGGCAAATTAACGCATCTCGGTTCATTTCAAAAATCGTTCACGTGTTCCGAGCCCCAGGGGGTTGCAAGCCGAAGCAACACCGGAAGAGAATCAGCCGATCGAGGTTGGTTGCAGGGAGAAAACGGGGTGAACGGATAGAACTGCATCTAGAAAGCGTGGAATCGCGGCGGGTACCATCTGGCTGGTCCAAGAACGACGGCAATTCCGCGAAATTGGGCCGAATATCATTTTTAAGGTATCCGGGGAAAAGTACATAGGAGATTCCCGCCGCGTTTCCGTCGCTGATATCGATATATTTCGAGTAATCGATGGCAACGAGACGAGAGAAGTAATGTCGAATTCGACGCAGCTCTAACACGAGCCAATTCGTGCAATCAGGTGAATGCGGAGGTTTCTGTTGTCGTTCCGTCTAGCCAGGTGTCCCCTTTATCTTCAGCAGTGGGTGGCAGTGACGATATTGAAATAGTTTGTCGATAGAAGGTTGGTGGTACGTCGTTCGTTGCGGCTCGTCGATAATCCCTTGTGTACCTGTTAATTGATGAACGAGCAGCGTGCACGGTGGCTTTGTTACCTTTTTTACCTTGCCGATGGACGCACGTAAATAATAGTTAACGTGCCACGCGCGACCTAACGGATTTCAGAATTCTCTATCAATCCGGACACTGCCGATTGTTTCTGTGCTTTTCTCGGATGTCTGATCGCCGATGAGAGAGGATAACAAAGGGTTGCTGCCAGCTCCGGGAGTGTCGGGGCTTCGAAGATTTACTAGGAAGCACTGTAAGCATTTCTTTCACAACAGATTTTTATTACTGTTCGTATTTACTGTTCGTATTACCGTTCATATTTTAATTACAGTTCGTATTTTTGTTGATATAAGTAGCACATCGTCGATATCGATCCGATATACCCATACTGCAGTGCGAGATAAAACAATTGCATTTAATCGGCAATATTTTATTAGAATGTCAATGGACGACATATTTCGTGAAATACGGTGTATTTTATATTTCATGTCCGAAGGTATCCATGTGCCAATACTAGCGAACGAAAGATATACGCACAGGAACGTAGATGCGCGCGTGACACGAGGCGCCGATAAAGACTGCGTTATTATCGTTTCCAACAATCGTTGGCACACGATTATTGGCGGCTCGATGACAAACCGTGTACACATCGAATGACAGTTATCGCGCGATAGTTATTACCGTTTAATTACCTTAATTTAGTACGGTGCCCTAATTTCGGTTATACGTTCGGGCGCGTCGGCCGAATTTACCAGAGCCGCGTATTCAATACGCGATAATTAGGCGAGTTCATTTCGCCGGGATTGAGCCGAAGTTGCACACGCTGCGTCAAGCGTGGGGTCGAAATGTAATTTTATGCGGTTCGAGCGACTGGAATGGGCGCAATACAGTTTCCAGTACTTTTTAATACATTCCCTGTCAGATTAAGCTTTTCCGGGCTCTTTTTCCACTTTTCGCAATTTTTTAATCTTGTTCACCTTTAACAAAATTTTATCATATTTTGAGCGCATTAATAATTTTTTAAACCGGAAATATACCGAGGTTTGGATTTTTAATGGTGTTCTACTTCGAAAGGGGACCTCGATACTTTCTTTGAAGCGATAATCCAAAAGAAAATTATTATACGAGTTATACCGTTCCGTTATTTGTAGGTAAACTCTCTTCTCTTCTCTTGCCCGAAACTTCGTGACTTTTATTCTTTTAACGCGAAACATAGAACCGAGAAACCTAAGATGTAAACGTTAAAAAAAAGACTGTTTATCTTGTTATTTCATGGATCTTTTACCACTGTGTCAATTTGACACCGAGGGACAGATTCAGTTCGAGAAATAAGGGGCGGACGGGGATTCATAATTTGTTTGATTTGTTTGATCGCCAGCGACGGTGGGTAATGCGTCAAAAGCATGAATAATCATTCCGGACAAATTATTCCGTTAGTTATTAAATTTTCATGAGCCGAAACGTCGAGCTAGACAGATGGAAAAAAATTCAGCTGGAAAAATAATAATTGTTACGCGTTCTTTTCCAACTATATAGAGCTGTTATCGACGGTCGGATGAATGGGAAGAGACAAATGATGAGGTATTGCGAGCTATCCGACATACCGTGACTTCACTTATGCGTTATGGATCTCCGATAGGGGGGATTAATATCGTAGCGCGTGAAGTGGAACACGCGTTAAAGAGGATTACACGCGCGTAATAACCGGCCGTTTATCGACTGTCCTTCGAGAATGATGATCGTCGTCGGGGGATTATGGCTGACAAATAACGTCGAATATCGGCAATCGGAGACGGTACCTTGTTTGAGGTCCTGCGGCGAGAATTAACGCTCCCAAACAGCGGGCTTATCCTACCGAGAATTCAGGTACGCGCCAGTACACGAATTGTTAATCCTCGAATTAATTCGGTGCGGCAAATGAAAGAAACACCATCGATACCCGAAACGTCAACAATTGCATACCCCAGTGGATAGTTACAGCTGTTCAAATAGGGTTGGCGAACGGTTGGCAGAGCATACCCTCGATGTTCTAAACGATCCGATCGTGTATGCACCTGTGAAAATAACCAAGGTAGAAAGACAGGTCCGGGGGAGTGGGGAAGAAACATCAGGTCAGCTTTTACGAGGACGATCTATCGCGGAGGGCACGCGCTCCCATCGTGTACAACAAATGTCATAGCAACGATGCTCGCGGTTTTTACGAGAAGCCGGCCATTGTTTTGCTGGATTTACACGAAATCGATAAAAATATGGAACATCTAGCTTTCGAGTCGAGTAGGCAGCCAGCGGCGCTCCACCGCCGGGAGCATTGCCTTCCTATTCTAGTTTTCTTGGATGATGTACGTGGTCCTCCCACGATTATTCCCCCTTTTGCCCTCCTCTCCGCACAGTCACACACACACACACAGTGTATACCACATATGTACATACCACCCATTCGGACAGAACATCGGTGTGCACACGTACCGGTATTATACTATAAGGAGACTGTATTAAAGCTTCAGAGTTTCGGCTCTTAAACATTCGCTTCGGAATTGTCGTCAATCCGCTCAGCCGAAATTCGGGCACGTTTCGATGCGTTCTTTGTCACACGCCAATCGATGAAGCTCTCTGCTATTATTAGCTGCAGAAATTAGAGACCGTGGTATCGAATGTGTACTAAAATCACAGGTGAACGTCTATGTATTATATATCGCGCGGTGCGCGAGTAGGCGAGTGCTTCCTCATGTATATTTAAATATAACACACGACTATCTTGTCAACCGTCCGTTAATATACATACCTTTAATTTAGATTGTGAACGTTTAGATTTTTAGAACGATCAAGTATTAATCTGTAAATGGAGACTATGTATTTCACAGATTTCAAGGTTGGCGGTGAAAAAAGACATTAAGGTATCGTTCAAATAATCGAGATTCGTTCAATGAATATTTTGGTAAGCAATTTGCAGAGTTGTCAGAACACAGAGCGACTTGCGAGAAAAGTTCGGAAAAATCCTTCAGCCCGAAAAAAAGCACTCGACATCAATTAATAGAGCGAAACAATTTCACCGGGATGCAACACACAGCTCCGCAATTCCTCCATCAACGGAACGCAAACAACGCGCGACAAACGGAACGGAGTATCGAGCCGCGGAGTAAATTGGCGTCGATCGATTACCCTTAAACGGGAAATTCGCCGAGACCGAGGATTCGGGGGTGGGTATCGATTTTCGTGGAATCGAGGGAACTAGAGTTCGACCGGTTCTTCTTCGTCGAGTTTCCGTGATTACGAGAAGTCGGAGCTCATCTTAACCCTTCCGACGGATCACTGAAAAAACAAATAATTTTCAGACATTATTGAACTAACTGACGTAACGACATTCACTGTATTGTAAACAGCTAATTAATTTAGTTCCTAAGAACTGGCAAAGATTCAATGCCTCGCTTGACCGTCACGAATCGCTGGTGTTTGACAATATTCGCAGAACGTTCGATGGAATAACGAGTTAATTAACGTTATCAAGCTCATTCGACGCGCTTACACTGTAGACCAATGTAGATTTCGGCATTTTATCGTATGTATAATTAGCCCGCACGCGCATATGTATATATTAAAATTATTTCCGACAGTCTCACTATTTTGCGGGCTCGGCGGAACGGCTTTATTACAATACGAATAATAATTTTCCAAATTAGGATATAAATATTCTATAAATATACTATGACCACTCCCTGAATTATTAATCGTAAATTCTGTTGATTATACCATAATTAACACACTTTCAATTATCAATCAAATTTTTGTCTAAGTATACAATAAATTGCCATAAAGCAAACTGTTCGTTTAGCAGCACTATTTGGCAGACAACGTGATTCGTCGGGTATTTAAAAAATCTATTTTCGTAGTGTGGTTCTAATCATCCGCTATAGCTGTGTTTGCGTATAAGAATTTGCTTTTACGCATAACGCTTGAAGCCCCCAAGAAATTGCACCCTACATGAATCAGCCAAGTATTCGGGAACCCGGATCAACAAGAATGAATTGTTGTCTCCCCGTTCCAACTGGATTCCATCATCGGGCCCATCATTCTCCCGTAGACGCGGTGTCCCGGTGAAATCCGCCAGCGATATTCTCGCGCACGTCCAAGACGACATCCATCAGGATGTCAACGGTAGCCGGTTAGAAGAGGGAATCTGCTCGGCCCCATTGTCGGGCTGAGAAAAGGTCGCGAATCACGACAGGAAATCGGACCCGTGCGAATTCAATTGCAACAGGGGGAGGAGGGGGAGGGGAGGGGATGAAACGAAGCCTGGAATTAGGGGTGGCGGGGGGGGGGCTGACGCTGAAGGGCAGGGCTCGCGTTCCGCTTTTCATGCGGCCTGTACGTGCGACATGAGCCGAGGAAATTCGAGAAGCGTGGCCCGGGCTTCTCGCAGATGCAGGTGCAACAATGCGCCCGTATACCGGCGAAACCAGCGGGTAAACAACGCTGGAATTGAGACGACAGCTAAAGAGAAGTCGCGACGCCGAAAAGATCGCAAGATTTCCCCACGTCTTTTCCTTTCCGCGATGCTCTACCTTGCGACCTTGCGATCTGTTCCCGAACTTTTGATTCGATATCGTATACAAAGTCAAAATAGAAAAAGTGATACGGCATAATACGTCCTATCTTCCTATGACCTTATTTTTTATGTGGATGCACCGATGTGCACCAGCCAGACGCGACCCAATTTTTTTGTTAAACCAATCGATCCCTTTTATTATCTTACGCATAAAAGTACAAATCCAATGTCATCGAAATGTCAATATTTGACGAGATATTTGTGTGTCCGAAACGTACTCTACTTACAGAAGTATCCAAATTCTCGATACGAATTGTAGGAACTAATTCCGTGTTTACGCAAAAACTCTGACACACACTTTTACACTCTTTCACACAAAATGTCAAATATCTCCCAGTATCTTATTTGTGCAACGTCCGCGCACCAACCTTGTCAACATTAAATCGAAACGATTGCAGGCTAATCGAGTTTTCGGCTCGAAGGGCACCGGTTTTTTTCGGTGCACCGCGATTTTCTGAAAGAATCGCTGCACTTTTTGAAACGCGTCAACTCAACGTCACCGTCGATACCGCCGGAACGATAGCCTGGGAGTAGAGGATCGAAATACGGTCTCTCGTGACATCCCGAACAAAAAAAACGAGATCGAGTGTAATCGAAAACGTTTCGGGTGCCGACGAGCGGAGAACTACCTACTCATTCGAGCGTCCTTCGCGATTATCCGAGGCTCGTGCACCGGCAACGTGACACGTGCCAGATGCAAATTGCTCGAAAACGGGAATAACGGTGCGTTCCTCTCGGAAACAGAAAGAGGATGACAATTTTCATGGTTGTAATCGGTCCGGGCCTGTGTCGGCCCGCGTTCCCACAATTTTACAGGTTCCCGTGCGCTCGTGCCATATGTTAATCGATCGATCGCCTTATCCGCCGATGAACGAGCTCGAAATCTCGAAAAAAATCAATCTTCAGTTTCTGGCTTGCTACATCACGGAAAAAATCTTACAACAAAATGAACGATGGACGATGAAACTGGAGGCTTCTGGCTTTAAAACGAGTTCAACTGTTATTGGTTTGTAAAATTTTATAAAATGTCATAAAATCGTCGCAGTTTAAATATAGACGATTTTTCGAAAATGAAGTATTTAGTGTTCGAATACTGTCGACTGTATGTTTTGTTGCGTTGTTTCGTTAATTCGGAAACGTAGTAGTGCATTGTAGAATCAAGGGAGATCTGGGAAGGTAATCGGTAACGGATTATCGAGTAATGCCGAAAGGGAAACAGGAGTAAGTGGTGGTCGTGATTAGGTGGATAGCAATCTCGATTTATCCTCCGCCATCTGTCGCAGCAGCGACTCAAGCCGGAGGCTACTTCGACAGCTAGCATCGAGACGAAGACTGGCATTGTCCCAGGTTGCGCATAGCCGTAATACCATTATCGAAAGGACCATCGTTGCCTATGGTAATGCCCGGCTCTCGTCATCAATATTTCCAAGCCCCGACAGGATACTGGAAAATGCGTTTGTGTTTGTCAATAATTTTCGGCTCGGTTCGTGGGTCTATTGACGCCAACCAAATAACTGTCGCTCATTATTGTTACAGTGTTATCGATTTTCCCGAGAGCCAGCCGATCGCGAGGTGTCGCCCGATACCAAATGAGTTGCATCTGTAAATAATTGTGCGCAGCCTGACCCGTTTCACTTCATCCGGGTTGTTGGCGATCGAATTATTAACACGGCAATTGTCGTAGCATCGTGGGACCGTTAATGGAGCCCAGTGATTTTTCAATAAAAAATTAAACCGAGCCGTTTGTACGCGATATACGGGTAATCGAAAGCTTCGTTTTCCTTTTAACAATTTAGTTATCGGTAAGTGCTTCATTATCCTCTATAAACAAACAGTTCATAAATAATAACGTTTCAATGCATTTTTTGACAGCGACCTCATTCGTAAACCAATCGGTTGTCGGACGTCGCATAATTTAATAAGCTCTTCGGTGATCGTTATTCGATGATACAATTGCCAATCGCGACCATCGTTAAGTATACTTTGTAAAACAAACATTTGTTTGTTGCCGAAGTCTCTGTGCAACTCTTCGTATTTCATTATGAGAAAAAATACAGTTAAAGACTTTATCGAGGGAAAAGTTTGATGAAAATGATTAACCACCGATGCAGAAAATACTACTTAACTTTAGCCAACGAAATACGAGGAACGTCTCGAAAAGTTTCGATAGTTATAGCGAAGCGTATGCGACATTTCAATTCTGTGAATTAAATTGTGTCAGAGGTGACATCCAATTCGGGCAAAAAATTAATAAAAGATAAATCCATCGGAATCAGGACCCGGTTGATGTTTTATATATTAGTATTTTATAAATAAATTCGAAATAAGCGAAGCGATGACTTAAACTCCCTTCAATATCACATAAACTTTATCATACAGTCCTGGTTGAAATTTCATATCGCACGAATGTCGACAAAACCAATGACATTAATTAATACTTACAATCTACCCGAACGATGTATTATTATAAATAAATTGAACACCAACGAATGGAGATTCAAGCCACCCCGTGTGCCTGATCACGCGCAACTACCCCATTTTCGATACCGACTGAAATTCCAACGTGCCAGATACAACCGCCGTCGCTCATAAAAATTGGCAGCTTTATTTCGTCGTGGAGCAGTTAAAGTTAAAAGGTGCGGAACGAACGGCGGCGCAAGTGGCCCCGGTATCGAGCGAGACAGAGCGTTTAGTGGAATCGGAGCGGTGCGAGAAGGAGGCGCGAACGAATCGCCATAATCGCGCGTTCACGGGTTCCGGTGCGGCGGTGTTACTCTGCCGCGATGGTCGCGTGTTCTGGGTTCCCATTTGAAAGGGGGGCAGCAATCTTGGAGTGGCAGCATTGCCGGCAGACATTTTCCGGACGGAACGATGAAACGGAAAATGGAGGGCAAAGTGAGAAACGACAATGGCGCCTCGGCTGTACATGGACG
>CM052202.1:1026290-1153801 GCA_028455805.1 Lasioglossum figueresi | reverse complement strand
GAGAGAGAGAGAGAGAGAGAGAGAGAGAGAGAGAGAGAGGGAGATGATAGGACCAGGGGAAAGACTTTTGGAAATGAAGGCGTTTGAATGCCACCCCGAAAACGGGTTATCTCGTTATCTTTAAGAGGTTGTTTCACAAGCCACCCCCTTCGCCCCTTTTGCGGAATAAACGAAGGTTATACGGGCACGAAAAAGTGTATTAGTTCTTAGCCCCTGTCCCGAAAGCTTTACGGCAAAACCGTCCCTCTATATCTCGGAAGATGGAGGAATCTTGGGGTGGATACTCCATCGGTTGCGAACACTGCTTTCCTCCCTTGTTCAGCGCCCCGAGATGTAAATGTAAACGTCGTTGCAGGGATTGAAGCAGTCGAATTTAGACCCGGGGCTTTCCCCGGTTGTTTTCCGAGTTGAACCCTCAGGTGAGTTAATATGGAACTAGAGGGTGAGTTTGTATCCCTACGAGGATGGGCTACGGTTTTTGTTATTGAAGATGAAGAAGCTTTTGGCTCTCGTCTTGGTTCGATTGTAAAAACAGGGATGGTGGAACGTGGACGTTTTTATATGAACATGGTAGGAAAACGTTCGCAGCATTAAACGGCTTTTCAAGTTTTATGGAGATCGAGGAACGGTGTCTGTAATTTCTCAGCACAAATGAAACCAGTAATATTATGACTTGACACATTATTTACCGATGGTGAAATCATCCCTTAAAATATTTGACACGTTTAGTCGAACAGCCGTTATAAACAGATCCACAGACCGCAGATTTTTAATTGTTCCAGATCGTTTGACGAAAGACGCGATAAGGAGGGATTGCTAAAAATAAAATAAAACCATCCTTGACAGCAGTACGTATACATATTGTCGAGCAACTTTCGCACGCATAGACGTAGAAGCGCCAGGAGTGTATAAAAATCCGCCAGTCTAGCGCCAGGCCGTTCGAAATTAATTCCCGTATCATTTCCTCTAATAAATTCCTTAGCATCGAGCTCGTATTTCATCTCGGCGATGGTGGCTTCCGTTTCTCCGTTGCTCTCGGCCCAGCAGCTTCCGTTCGACGCGAGAGAGTAACTTTCGTTTTTTCCCCTCTCCCCTCGAATAGATTGAAATCCACGGGCCAGTTATGCTCGCGAGGAAGGATGGGAGGAGCGGCGCGGCGCGACGGGCGTGTGTTTCGTGGATCGGATCTAGGCGATCGATGCCGTACCACGGATCGGGGCGGCTGATTAGATTAAGGCGAGAGACGGTCGGGTGGGCGCAAGGCGAATAAATTTCGGGACAGCGTTGTTTTTAAAGCAGCGGACGGGATCTCTTTTTATAGGGAGCCGTGTTCTCGTGAGCCTGGTGCTGCGGGATACCTTGTTCCGAGGATTTATTTAATGCGGTCTCTTTCGATTCGGAGACCGTGTCCGCCCTGTCCCCCCTTTTTTCGGCTTACCCGGCTCTCGAACGTGAGGGAAATAAATTGAAATGAATCTCGGAATTCCTCCGGTCCGCGCGCGCTCACCCTCTCGCGATAGAACATCTCGCGAGAAGCGCTATGAATCGCGGGACAAGGCCCCTGGGGAAGATCGATAAAGCTCTTCTCTAATTAATGAATAACAAAGAATCCGATCTCCTTTAGTTCTAAGACCCGTTGCCCCATTTAGCCCGGACAGGCTGACATATAAATTAAAAAGGGCCGCGATGAATGGGGAAATTTGGACGTCCGTGGAATCTTGGATTACCGAAGGCATTGTTCGAAATGAATGCACGGCGAAATATAAATTTTCGACCGAGTTTAATCCGCTCGAGCCCGTCGTGTAGCCACCTGGATAATCATTCTTTTGGAATTTTATACGTGTATTTATTTGACGGCACGCCGCGCCGATACAAACCGTCGCGAATATACTGTTTGCTGCTATTTCGAATCTATCGAAGAGACTTTATTTCTATTGAAATTAAATGGACTAAGCAGATATGTTCACTTTTTTTAAAAAACCTATTGCCGATGTTGGAATTATGCAATATTTTCGAGATGGACCGTGAGAAGTTATTTGCGTATCCGGGATCTTGTGTATCGGCTGGCAATTGTCCCCATTTTTTAAAATTCCGAACGATAGGATCATCCACGTGGATTACGGAGGTTCTCACGTAGGCGAGAGGATTTTTTTGCTCGGAAATTAAGTGGCGCCAGGGTAGTTGTTCGCGGACCAGGTCCGGGGGAAGAGAAACGGTTTGAATTTGCATTCGAACCTCTTCTTCGTGGAAACGAGTGTTAAGGATACGACGGAGAAACAGAACGGCGGGAGAACGGGCCGGAAGAGGAATCGAGCAACATTAAAGGGGATGGCTTCTAATGATACGGTCCGGTAACGTAAATGGCCAATAAGGGGGAACATCGATGCAATTTTGTTATGCAATACGCATAGAAAGTAACCAATCCCTTTAATTAGCGTCGGCGAATCGGAGTGATTCGAGAACATTTGTACCGGCGAATAAATTGCCTGACTTTCCAGCGGAATTAGGATTATAGTTTCGTAACGCTGGCACGTGTTTAATTCGCGATCATTATATCGATACGTTATACCGCTATCTAATCATCTGTTAGTTCATGTACTTTTTTATATAACGGTGAAATGCGAAGATTGGTATATTATTATTAGACTGTGCATCGTTATGCATTTATGGCATACGTTTGAAAATACGTGGAAATTTGTATACGAGTAAGAATCAAATATACGCTTAATTTACGTTATTCGGTGCGAGTTGAATGAACGAATAAAAATAGGACTTTTCAAAAAGATCAGCTGCTACCGATTACGATACCTGTTTGTCTATCTCGACACAAAATCTGGATTTCTATGCACAGTTTAAATGTACGAATTACCGTGTTTCTTTGGATTGGTTGAGCGTCTGATTTTTTCCATTATTTTTCCAGAACAAATTAGTTCAACGAAAATCATTGTTCTCTGATATATGAAGCAACGGATAGCGAAGGGAGAGAAAATTACGATATTTTACAAGGAATTTAGACGTTCCTCTGGTGCTCCGACAGAACAAAAGAAATTGGGTCACCTGCACGCGGAATTTATATTTAAAGGATTTGAATTTAAATATATCGCTCTCGCACGAGTAAAAAACGATTAGCGGAAACGAAGGTGTCAAAAAATCAGCTTAAAAATCTAAACCGTCTGACGAAGGAACGAATATTTTAGAACAACGAATGAGACACGCATACGTAAGTACGATACAACATCAGACGACACAGAAAGAAACATGGTATAGCAACGGTAACTCTCTATTTGAACACGTTTGCCAAACCAACATCCTGAAAAGTCTTAATCAAAGTATTATACCGGACTGCGTAAATTGCGCCAGACGAGTAAAAATCTTGGGATTCAGTGGTCGGTCGGCAATCGATAATATTTAATTAATTCCGCGGCGGAACGAGGGAAGTTTCATTAGACACCGGGCGTCCCCTATTAAGCTCTCGCGGTCTATTTCATAACTCTCCCGATGACTTCCGGTCGGCGGCGGGTCAGCGACGGCAAGTCTTTTCCGCGGCGGCGCTGTCTGCACAATCGCAATAACAACCGAAAGTTGTGGCGTTTACGTTGGCATTAACTTTGAATAATTCGCCAAGTTCTTATCTCGCGACGACGTACATGGTGCGTAACCAGACGACTCGACGCCCCGGAACCGGAACAAGAAAACCGGCAGCCCGGGGCCCGAGGCTTTCTGTTCTGAAAATTAATGCCTCCGCGGGCCAAACAAATTCCCAACAAATTCCCAACGCCACCAGTTGTTTCGCGATTCCCGGCCACTCACGCTACTACTGCCAGCCAGCAATTAAGATATTCCGTCCTACTTGTTGAAAGGAGTTGCACCGTTCTCTTTCTCCTCTCTCTCTCTCTCTCTCTCTCTCTCTCTCTCTCTCTCTCTCTCGCCCTCTCTTCGGCGAGGGAGGTTTCCTCGAAAAGCTCCTGGAACATTCGGGCCAATTGTTCACTCGATTACAGAAGTAATCTTCCATGTACTATCTTATTACTTCGCCGAGTTAATTATAGGTGATTGGCTGCTCCCTCTGATATTCTCGGTTTTCTATTTTTTACCGGTCGCGCACCATTGTTACCACGATAATCATTACGATAAGCGTCGTACACACGAGCGCAATTTCAGATTAGAGGAATTGAGGAATTGAGGAATTAAAACTGTGATACACAGCGCACGATGTTTAAGAAATTTATGACTTTACTGTTACAGTGCCGGACAAAATGATAGGACAAACGTACCGTATAATTTACAATCATAAATTATTAGTTTCTTTGTCTCTTTGCGAGCTGTTGAAATCAGGCGAGCCACGAAATCTCTCCACCAGTATTAAGGCTTGAACTTCTCAAAACTATCCAACTCGTTCGGTCCAGGATATTGTGCTTCGGAGTGTTCAAATACTTCTGTGTGTCACCGAAAGAATAATATTGTCTATCCGTTTCTTTGTCTTGCCGGGAGCTTTTGAGATCAGGTGGACCACGTTATGAACCTCTAGCCGACCCTGTTAATGGAGCCTGCCCGCCGGTATTAGGATTCGAAAAGAAGGAGGAATCCGCAATAAATCTGGCAAGAGGGTGGTCGGTTCACGCATGACCGACCGACACTTCGCCTCCTTTCTCTCGCCAGTTCGAACCATCGTTGCCTCCTATTGTTTCTCGGGCTCCTCGGACTATTTGCGGCCAGGTGGGATGGATTTTAGCGGGGTCGGTCCTCGTTCGCGGTCTCCACGCCGCAGAGATTCATTGCTAACTTCGGGTAATAGCTAGTGGAGAGCCCGGGCCGGTCGTGATTTTTCGACTACGGCTTCGCCGCGCCATATAGTCTTCGCTCCTCGTTCCTTTTAGACCATCCGCCTCAACCATTCGCTACATCCACCGGCTTCTTTTGTTATTTATTACGCGACCGACTCCGAACTTGCTCCTTCATACCGTGTCCAAGTAGTTTAACGCGTTCGTTGCAAGCTTATCCGTCTGCTTGCATATCGGGTGTCATTTTCAAAACAGCTAAGAGTCAACATAAAAAAAGAAGTGCTCGTACATGAGAACCCGGTCAACAATTTAAGAAATAAACGCTTGCGAACTTCATTTCTTTATTTCAACCTTCAAAGACAACGTAGATATCTGTAATAGGAGTCGAAGGTCGCTTCAAGGTCATATCATCATGATCAAGAAATAATGGGAAAATACAGTCTCTGCAGGGTATTCGTCTTATGCCACAGACTGCACGAAAAATATTTTTCATATCACCACGATCGAAGATTTAGGTGACTACCTGATCCAGAGCTTCGGGTGGTCCAACCCGTACGACGATGTGAATTTCGATGTCTGTTGCACTTGTGGTGCCAAGAAAATCGTAGAAAACAGTACCCAAACCAATCGCGAGTCTCGAAACTTGCCTATCGCTGGGAAATTCGAAGTCTAGACTCTGGATAATAGCAGACTGGCGATGGTAGCGAACGCGTGCCGGAGAATCCTCGGCTGTTCCCTGGCTTTGACGCTTCGTTGGCTTCGGCATTCGTCCCGTAGGCCGCAGAAACCACCTGCGTCGGCATCGACGAGCTATCATCGTGTTCTTTTTTCCTCGAGGCCGAGATTCACGCTCGGGGAACTGTGGACGCGAACGACCCTGCTCTTAACACCTTCGGACCGATTCCCGACCCGATTTCACCGAGCACCGACACTCCGGTTGCGGCTGTTTCACGGTTTCAGGCTGGTCCCGGATCTTCCTGGGATATTTATGAGCTGACTGGAGCAACGCCGACGAAATTTTGTGGCCAGGCTGCAGGTGTATCGCGCGGTTGGTCTGTTACCGTGATTTCGGTTGCGCCGAGCATTCGATGTCGTACGATCGTGATTCTAAGCCAGTGTTACAGTGTTCCCGAGACAATTCCGCTCACCAGAATTAGGTGAGACGATTTTCTCAATGTGCAGTGGTTCGCCGAGAACGTCCTCCAAAACACAATCACTTTTTCAAAATTGGATTAATGGCGCAGTCGATGCGATAAATCGTAATTCTCAAATCTCGTGTCGAGTAACGCATATAAATCTCGAGAGTCTACAAAATTTTGATTCATAACGTATGCAAGTAAATGTACGAATCACTGAAGGATTTTGGGCCTCGTGTCTGTATGAATAAATTTATTCTGGTATCGCGAACAGCCTAATCGAATCTGTCGAAAAGTGAATGAAAGTGAAACAAGGGAGCGCGAGACAAGGTTGCTGTATCCGAGAGAACATCGTCACCAGAAATTGAAATTCTTGGCGGCTGGTTAATGGAAAAAAGTGGTCGAATTTACCATCGTCGTCGTGAGAATAACGTGACCCGGGCGTAACAATTTATTCAAGGATACTTCGGCCGATGAAGAGGCCCGCTGAGAATTTAGATAAACGGCACTCGAGAATAAAGAGTACAGGTTGCACGGTCTCACGGTTTCGGTTATGCGGAGCTTGTACTTAAAGCTCTTTCTCTCTCTCTCTCTCTCTCTCTCTCCCTTTTTCTCCATCGTCACATAAAACCGACGCTCTCTTTCGGTCATTGCCGTGTGCCGGTGTTATTAAAAACCCTAGCACTGTGCCTGTACTCGGCCCCGGTATGTACAGCGAGGCAATCGAACGAATAGTCACCGTTATCGGTAAACGATGCTGTAATCTCTACCGCGAAGAACGTAAAACAAATGGATTCCGAGGACGACGTCTTAATGGCGTATTTACGATATTGTTTTCGAGGAAAGCTGCTTCGCCGCGCTTCGTATTTCAAACGATACCTTTATTTACCCGGCGAGCAACACGCTGGAAACAGCTCTTTAAAATATACAATGGTTCCGCAAGGTATTGGCACGGTAAATCTCCAATTTTCGAAATGTCTCAATATTTAAACTGCCATGATTTTATGTGAAACGACGATACTAATTGGCGAATCTCAACTAGTGGCGAAGAGTCAATTTGTCAAAGCCCAATCTGAATTGATCTTACGTATTTTAATTGATATAGGTAATCGCCACGGTGCTTAACCGTACGGTAACGCTTGTGGCGTGCGAAGCTGAGAAGTTGGAAAGTTAACACGTTAAAAAGTTAAGAAGATTTCTGCATGGGATATTTGGTCACGGCGAGTGTCTCGCAACGAGCACGTGTACCTTACGTAAGTTAATATAATTACATAGATGAAGAAAGTGGATAAGCGACCTGGCGTGCATCCAATTGGCTACCTGAGAAAGAAACGACATTTAGCGATGCTTTCACGAGTGCTCGTCGCCTCGTCGATAAACCAGATAAAACCCTTAACGCGATACTTAATCGCCAAACAATTGTGTTTGTTAACACTGCACATTACGAGTAAACCGACTAAACTGCAATCTTTTGTTAAAGTTCGAAGCGCGATGTAATTTTATAGTTACAAAATAAATACAAAGCTAAGCAAAAATGGCACTTTAATCCGACAGAAGTAATAACTTGTTCCAAAAATAGTAGTTTAGTTCGGCAAAAATAATAATTCTCTTAAAACCTGATACTTCAACGAGTCAAGAGTAATGCTATCTCTCTTATTTTATTAAAATATTAAAGAAAAAATCAATACAAAATTGTATTCAATTGTGTAAAATTGGGTACCATAGGTTTTCAGTATTAATTAGCAGCTGTATGGTAATAAAATTGCTTCGTTAAAAACTCGATGTTTCGATATCTTATGTATTTTCCATTTTAATCGATAGCTCCATCGAATATTTTATTTAACCACATTTGCAATACGAGAGAACGTTAACATTACGGAATTGGTATAAAATGGTAATACATTGTGAAACAGTATGAATTCATATAAAATTTCCGATTCCATCGACAAGAATACACGAACCACAATATCAATGTATACAGAATTCGCCCTTCGAGGGTACATTCAATGAATATTGAATATTTTCACGAAGCTTTTCCTGCGAGAGGAACCACTTTGATCCAAAATCCTGCAATTTTCACCGAATTTTATTCCCGATCGATCGAGTTCTTCGTTCATTTCCGCTATTCTCAGCGAAGATGTGTGCTGCACTCGAATGGAGGTCAGGGACTCATTTAGGATAATAATGTAGGACATATTCGCCGCACGCCAATCACAGTGTGCCCGAGTATGGCGACCGCGACACGTCGAAATGGCCGGTGTTTTGACTTTGTTGCGATCTTTCTGTATCTGGATAGACATTTCATGCTAAGATGTATTTATTCTGATAAATTTTTAATAAACAGTTGCGATATATGTGCAAATATAAATTTGCGATGGAAGCATAAGATCTTCGATTGATATTATCCAACGATAGCGAACAGCTCTTCCAAAAATGTCTCTATATTACATTTTAGAAGATCAAAGATACTATACACCCAAATTCTGACAGTCTTCCTAAATGCGATCGTAGGAGAAATTGGGACGGTTCAAAAAATCCCACACGAGCACAGTGGCAGATACAACGAACGAAACTGTGATTGGGTCGAGAAAGACCCGGGAAAGCAGCAGGGTTAAGCGAGCGAGCAAGCCGCGGAGCGCTCGTTATAGGCGGAGAAAAGCCGCCGCGAGCGCTCGTTTGCGAAAATGCTCGGAAACTCTCGAGATGGACAATCATATTTTTCCTCGACGTTTCTCTGTTTCCCCGGGTTTCGTACTCTCTCTCTCTCTCTCTCTCTCTCTCTCTCTCACCTACCCACTCCTTCTCTCCTTCTGTTTTCTGTTTTCGAAAGCGGCGCGGTCGCAGTAGCGCGAAGCACAGCTGAAAAAAAACATCGCCCGAAGAGTCACTTTCCCGCGGGGAAAAGGAAAATACCATCGCGGATCAAGATTGCTCGTGTAATGCAGAGGAACGATACTTCCTTTTATCTCGAAACAGGCCACGCCGCTGTAAAGGAGAACCGTGGTCTCGGTTGATTTTTTTCTTTGTTTTCGCGGACGCGTCCGCGAAACTTTCGCTGGGAACACGGCCTGATGATGCACCGCAACGAGCCACTTACGCGCGAATTTGAAGTTGGCTGTGCACAGCATGTTTCCGGAAACTTCCCGAGGATGTTCAAGGTGAATGACCTCTCTCCCAACTGCGTGATAATAGGATTCTTTCGGATGAAATTGATTTTAATAGAGTTCGTGGATATTTTTGGAGCGAACAGATTATTTTCTGAAGTTGTTGTCGCAGATTTGGTTCGAATAAAAGAGATCATGGCTTTACTGTAATACTAGACAGGGAAATTAGGGAAGGTTTAAATGATTATTTTACTGGTTTCGTATTTGTTTGTAAAGTACAGACCTTAGAAATAAATAAACTATGGACGTTCGTTTGTCTAGTCGTCAACTATATGTTTGACAATCGGTGTAGTCAAGGTATGTCACCATGTAAGAATCATCATATAAGGAACATTGGAAGTGGTTCAGGCGAAATCGCCGATACCACTGATCGAAAGATTAGAGCTCGCGCGAGCCTCGAAAAAGTTCGAGTGGGATCGACACGGGCTCACGGGGCGATTAGGTCACGATCTACTTTGAAAACTGTGGACTATTAGCGAACCGATTTACCGTCCAATCAGGATATCCATCACACGGCCCGGGGATTATAATATAATTTCGATCCATCAGGCAGATAATATTGACGTGGAAGTTGCACCGCGGCTGATCAGTGATTCGATACTTCTTGCATGAGAAAGCTCAGCGCCGGATCGCTCCTAGGAAACTTCTATCCCCGAATTTATGTCGTCGAGCGACGCTAGAATTAAGGGGCCCGGGCTCGCGCAATCGCGAGCAAGCAAATTGCTTCCGTCTCCGCGTGGCCTCGATTCTTAAACCAATTTTTTCTTCACGCGAGGAAGAAGATCCTTCCCGAGATTCGCTTTCCGGAACTTATACGTTTCGCGCATTCGATCATATCGTATCAACGACCCAGACGCGGTGGATTGCAATATTTTCTGGAAAGTAGAATGATACTGTGTGTTCCACATTTGGGGCCCCGAGTTTATTAACCCTTAGCACTCGAGTGGCGCCTCCGAGGCGCTATTAAAAATTGCTGTACCGTTATTTAAAATATTCTTTACACTATTAGATTTGTCGGTATTTAATCAATTACTAAAGATTTAAGTATTGTACGAGGTATTATATCAATTCCACATCTACCAAATTTAAAAAATCATTGGGAATGGAAATATTCTAGGTCAGAAAAAACGTTTGATTTTCGAGTTAAAATAGCTCCGAGTGCAAAGGGTTAATATTTTGTTGCGAATCTCTACATTATTTTCAGTCATATTTACAGACACTTTACATTAATTTACAATAGTATCAATTAATAAGACTTTCGTTCTGTGAAGCACATCTTACCTACAAATTTGGTATCGGTAGTAGCAAATATTTCAACTAGTAAGTTAATTAAGTCGAGTCGTAAATCATATCCCTTCTGACGTGTCAATTTTATTTATCACTGAAACGAACAATTATACATCGATCGATCGTATATTCATCATTATTTCCATCTTGTCAGGTAGCTTGAGAACGATGAATTATTACGATGACAAATGTACCATTACGATTTCTTTCTGGACAGGAAAATTAAAAATGGACGATTTTATTTTAAATACAGTTTTGTAAATATAGTAACGAATTCGATATTCAATAAATGAAACTGGAAACAACAGCGTTTTATTTTAAATACAGTTTTGTAAATATAGTAACGTATTCGATATACAATAAACGAAACTGGAAACAACAGCGTTTTATTCTGTGATATTTGATTTTTGTTTATCATTGAGTTAATGCGGTTAAAGAAATTTTACTTCTAAACATAAATGTTGTAACTTCGAATTCTGCCTCGTTCCGTGTAGAAATTTCGTTAAAATTAATGAAATAACGTATAATGGAACCGGATCAGCTAATTTAAACTTTTATTATTAATGCTATACATAGAAAGGAAACAAAGAATAAAGTTTTCGTAATAAAGGAAAAGTTTAACTACTATTATATATATACTGATAATAATAATTATGAGGATACTTTCACAGTCCCACAAATGCCTTGGGCATGTTTGGATTTCGAAACAAGCGGAGCGCGTTCGTTCACCGAAAGTATGTTTCATTGAAAATGTTGTTCTGGCGCAGCAACGAAATCCAAAGTTAATTACGGTGAAAAGTTAAAGTCATAATTGGAATCTCTTTAATATTGTAACTACAACCTGTGGAGTCGTAATCACATGTACGATACGTTAAATAAAATGTAGGGTATCAACAAAATGGAAGACTGCCACAAATAGTGACGGGTGATCGTCGATGAGATACGAACATGCATTAAGTCGTCGCACACTCCACATTCATTAAATTATCTTTTATCTTCTATGAAAAAAAAGAATGCTTAAAATTTTACGAATTTTAATAACGAAAGAAAATTGTCTTACACGAAATTCACGGGATATTCCCGCCGATCATCCGGCAACTTACATAATAAACAGCTCGAGCATTCCCCGTTCTAAAATCCCAGGTGAAACGCACACGTTGCGTGTTTCGCGACGGAAAGATGAAAACAGGCGAGAAGGTGGAGGGAAAAAGCGCGGCGCGGCGAGAATAAAAGGAGCTTTATCTTCGAGCCAGCTTGTAGGAAAACAATTTCGCGTGGGTAGTAGGTGCTCGACCCTAATTACGATACAAGCATAACACCGTACTTACATGAATGGCTCGTACGGGGAAACGGCGGCTGTCGGCCGTGGCTCGAATCGATAAGTCGATTTGAATATAACCGGCAATGTATAATGCGTCGCGCGGCTAACCGGCCGTGAACGCTCAACTATTTTCAAATCCGTTAATTTTTCGCTCGAAACGCTCGACCGTTCATTTTCTGTCTGTGCGCGACCGTGCGCCGCCTCGTTAAAGTAAAAGGCCGAAAGAATGAAACAAAAAGAACGAAAAATTTATTGTCTACGATGACCCCGACGTGGTCTTATTAAATCCAGCGATACGTCTCGACGCGAGTTTCAATACTAACCGAATTCCAAACGCCCGGAACGTCTGAACGACAGTTTTCTGTTTGGACAGGAAATCGACTCGTGCTTTTCTCGTTTTCAGCGAATTTTCTACTGGCGATTGTTTTTCGAAATCAATAATTCATTGCTCAAGAATGGCTTCGAATAGAGCTGGCTTTCTAAAAGAGAAAACGTATCCATACTCGTATTAATATTTTCTGAATTTATGCGTGTTCGTCGATCGATTCTTGTTTGCCATCATTCATGGAATTTCTATGATACGATGTTCTATATTGAACATTTCGGTACTGCCAGAAATACTAGAAAACTATGGTACAGGCCAGAATTAAACTACTGTGTTCAGTGTCATTTTAATAAAAAATATGCCACGAATAAGTTGGCGTAAGTCCCATAAAACCATTGGTCGATGGTTAAACATACACAAATCCATGTTCGATTAAAAAAATGGTTATCTCCTGTTAAGAGGACTGTTTACTCCCCAGAAGAGTTACCGACTGTTGTAACATCCGCGAAAAATGCACCGTCCATTGTGGCCGGGGCAGTGGGACCACTTTAGAAGCAGCGAACACTTTTAATTAAATGTATGTAATTTAATCGGCCGTTTTTGGACACGCCACGTGGCTGCAACGCCATTCCCACGTGCACATGGAACGTACACGATGAACTTTCGCACTATGAAACCTTTCGCGGGGAAACATTTATAAATGACTGCGGCGATAACAGCGCAGGGTTTACGCTCGAGTCTCGTGTGAATGTCACGAGTCCAAAGAAATGAAAGGTGGAATGAAAATGTGTCCCAACGAATTGTGAATAGATGATATTGGGACAGCCGGGATGAAATTGAAGCGAGGCTCTCGTTATCAAACTTTTAAAATAATTGTTATCCGAGACAATTATTTCTCGGTTGTGCTGCGCGTCCGGCTGGAAATAGATGTTGTTAAAAATAATTAGGAGAACGAGCAACCCCCATTATCTAAAAAAATACGCATTGTGTTCAAAGTATACTACGCGGTACAATCCGGGGTAGAATTGCGTATTCTTCCTCATGCGTTTATATATTTTTTCATTATAATAAAAATACTCTCCTCGAAACGCAATACTGGGTTAGTCAATTTAATTGTTTGGTACTTGGGTGGCTTTGTAATGTTACTTTTTAATTAAAACTGCGCTCAAATTGTATTAAAATTGATTAGTTTCGTAATTCTATGTTTCTCATACACAGCGCTGCCATTTTACAGTCTAATTGTTAATTATAGTGCGGTAAACGGGTGAAAGCGTCATGGCAAGAAATAGGAATAACGATATCTCTAAAAAGTGTTTTGGACGAGGAAATGGATTTTGATAATTACATTTAGTATAATTACAAGATGTGTTACAATAAATTTACGCAATACGCTTTTATGTTGAAATTATAGCACACCATTTTGCCTTTGACGTTTTCAATACATAATGAGGGTAATTAATTATCAGATTATGCGAGCGTGCTAATTATATTAGCCGGAAATTTCGTGCGGCAATATTTGAAATTGTTAGAAAATTGGTGCGATAAAAGAGTGGCGTGCTAGTTAATATTGTTCTAATATTATGACTCGGAGGCTCTTTTATTGCGATATTATATATGACACCTTCTTTCAACTTTTAATTTGTTTCAAATTACGCATCTCTTTGGGGCGCACGGCTCTGGTTAATTGTGCGCAACAGTTTCTATTACATTAATGTTCGGGGCGAATGTGCTCGCCAAATTACGTATATTATTATTTGTTTATTTTGAATGCGCGTTGCTGCATGAATAGCCACGTTAAACTTTCCGGAAAATGAAACGTTAATCAGCGATTGCTGTTGCGAGCTTGCTTATTTGTTTCCTGATAAATTGCTAATACCTTTGACTGTTGAACGTTCATTTATGAAAGTCATTACTTTCTTTTTTGTAATGCAGTAATCACGGGAACAATACCTCCCTTTTATTCGGGTTGTTCGAACTCTGTATCAAATTATTACTCGCCGGTGAAAATAAGCTGCTCTCTTTTCAAATTATTGCTTTTCGTACGGTATTGTGCGGAGCATGTGAAAATTATGTTAGCGGTTAAGTGGGTGAAAAGCAATTATTCGATAGTAAAAACGAAGTTTAACAATGGTTACGCACTTTGCCTCTTTTATCGAAGCAATTTTTTGAACACGCGAAAAAGGATGTTGAATATTTTTCTGACAACTCGCTGGATACTACTTTATCGTTACCAACTGCATTTCAAAGAATTCTATTCTAGGTTTCGGTAAAACTTCGAAATCCTCGTCCGCAGTCTGTTCATCTCGAAATAAATGGTGTCCGTTCCCGAGATTGTTCCCTTTGAGAAAAGGGTAAAAAGATCGTTTGTTTGCCGGCTAGCAATGGCTCGGAGGACATCGCAGGCTAACGTTTTCCTTCGGAAAAGCGTCGTGGTCAATCCTTTAAAGCGGACGTGCGGAAACAGCTTCCTCGGAACCGACTGCTCTTTTATTCCCCGATGCTCGCTTGCGGGGGGTGGCGAAATTAAATCTGCGAGTCTTGCCAGGTAGCGAAATGAATCCGCCGTTAATCGAATGACAGGTTCCCGATAGCTCGATATTTTTTTAATGAATCCAATCGTACTGGCTCTCGGCGTCGCATCCCCGATGGATACCTGCCTCTGCTGTACCTAATGCCGATGACGATCGACTGACGCAGAGTTGCCAGTAGAAAAAGAACACCGCGGAATGTTTCGGGAGAGTCTGGAACACTGCCGGTTAACAATAAACTCGCTTCGTTGCAGATTAATAAATCAGGTATATACGCTGGTATACAGCGAACTAATTACAAAGTCGTGTTAACAGCGAGCTGCTTGAGAAGCTTTCGGCTGCTGTGCGTGCAGCATCTGGCGAAAGTAAGCCGAAATATTCGGCTGAGAATCGAGCGACATAATGGCGGAGCGTGGTTGTAGAAATTTTAATGAATCAGGAGCTCGAGCTGCTTATGGGAGTGATTTATTGACTGCGGATTCTGCAAACCCAGATTCTTAGACGGTTCTTTGAGAAATCGAGGTAAGCTCCTTCAATTAGGCACGTAAAAATATTCTAATAATATAAAATATACCGGTAATTATAATATATGTTAATTTCTGAAACTGCACTATGTTCGAGTCATTTAATTGGTTTTTGGATAAGAATTCGATCAAGTAGAAGAATTTCGTCTAATTAAGGGTAGGAACTTGTATGTTCTCTAACGAATGCGACAAATTAGTCGTTTTGTATGTAAATAGACCTTCCCCCACAGAAATACAGGCTCGCAACGAACCGGAAAAAATGATCCTTGAAACCGGCACACGATCGCTCGATCGCTCGAATCGTCGCGTGTTGCGCGTGGCGTTTTGCATAATGCGTATTTTATGCGAGCACGGACCAAGTAGACCCGCGCGGCTACACCGTCGCGCGTCGTGGACGAAAACGATAATGATCGCCGGGCAGGTACTTTATGCTGGCGTCATCGCGAGATCTTCTTCGAGATCTCATCATTATCTTTCCGCACGGGGTAGGATGAATAGGTAGAATTCCTCCTGACGTTGCAAAACCCTTTTTCTTCTGTTTGAAAATCGTTTGAAAAACTGTACGGCCGGCCAAAGAAAGGGTTAAGAACTGGAGCTTCCAAGATTATCTTGGCGCAGAGTTTTTAACATCGAGCTTCAGTTTTACGATCATTGTGTGATATACAGTAGACCAATTTCCCTGAAGAAGCAGCGTTTAGTCTGTTCGTTTCGTTTCTCTCGTTTGTGTTACTTACTAAATTTGTTTCACTTTTCGTTGTAACTTATATAGTTGTACTTTTAAGAGGTCTAAGTATTTACTAAATAAGAATGTATTTCATCTTTCAATGATTTTACCGAGTCGAAAATAAGGTAACAATTTCTTTTTAAATTCTTCCAGAGTCGCTACAATTTCTCTTTTAATTCATCAATCGTTGCCGCTAAAGATGAAGTCAAATTTGATAAGATGCAGTGGTAGAAGAAAGACATACATGTCCTACCAAAAATCGCCTAAAATCGAAATAAAACCATGTCGCTCTCGCGAACCAGTCGCACTTAGGATTAACGCTAACCTCGATCGGCCTCTTTCTCCTAGCCAATGAGAAGCGGATCGTCCGGGCCTGCAGTGCTTAAAGCCGAAGCGGAAATCATCCTGGTCTCGTATTCGCTGCTCATCTCGAAGGGCCAGCGAAGCAAGCGAAGCATCAAAGCTCGATAAAGTGACAACGAGATGAGCCGCGAGGTCGGGGAAAGGGGAGAGGGGAGGCTCAATAACGAGGAAAGAGCTCGGCAATAAAGTGTAACGATAGAAAGATATTTCTTCGGATGTTGCAGAGGCCGTTGGTCGTAAGAAACGTCGAGAGAGGAAGAGTCTGCGGGACGAAGGAGAAAGAATTCCGAGCCAGGAGTCGGGCATAAAAGAGTACGAGCGGGACGAAGAGGAGGACGAAGAGTAGGACGAAGAGTAGGATGAAGATAAAGATAGATGCTGTTGGCGGAGGGTGGACGAAGGAAGAAGGAAGATGGAAGAAGGAAACCGGCGCCAGAACGGCGGCCGCGTCCTCGTGCGCCGTCGGTGAAACCCGGCGACCGAAAACCAAAGGTGCATTAAACTTTGGCAACCGTACCCGCGGCAGCGTTACCACCCTCTTCGTCGTGTAAAGACGACAACGAGTCGCTGTACCAGCGCCCACCCCCGCAGCACACCATCAGACTAGCGGGTCTTCTGGGGGCTGTGACCCTGCAGCCGCTTCTACTCGCTAGCAGAACGATCTTACCCCCTCGACGATCGTTTCTCCGATACGACACGACGAGCAATTCTCCCGTCCAACCACCTTCGCCCCTCTCCAGAGTCTTAGAGGACGACTGACCCATCCGATTAAACGGATCGTTGGTTTTTCATCGGCGAATCTCGAATTTGGCGAGCTGATTCGTTAATCGGCGCGAGGACGAGGGACGAGGGTTCGTAAGATTTGGCCGAGCCTTGTCCGATGGGTTGCTCTTCGGGGTGTTGCGTATTCCAGGTTTAGAGCATCTCTGTTCGCAGGGGTTTGTTCCGTTGCGATTTCTCCATCCTGGAGTCGACTTCAAGAAAAATCATATTTCATTCGATGCAAGGGTTGGCTCTCTTCGTACCCCGTGGTAGGGGCGATATGGTTTTCCGCTAATTTATCAAAACAGTGAAAAATCGTCTTTCGTTTCCCGTTGAGAAAGCGAGATTACTTTCCGAACAACTAAATATACCAAATATCGCACGAACTCTAAATAAATGGAATCGTGTAATTTTTATGAAGTAACAGAGACCAGCTATTTCTAGTTGTTGATGGGTTTAGAGTTCTGACCGCGAGGACGCTGGTTTCGCCGTTCCCTCTTCAACGTCCGCTTTGTAACGTTGTATTTACGAGAGAGTGTGCCGATTCACTGGTCGCGAGAACGTCTTTGCGGCAGTCCCACGCGATGTGTAAAATCTGCCAGGGATAGTGGGCGAGGTACTCGTGTCGGGATACCACGGATACCCGCGTACTCGACGGCACGAACATTCGTCGGGTATGTCGGACCGAGTCAAGGCACGCGTGAACATCGATTCCTGATCGTTTCGGTGCCAGACACCAGAAGGTCCTGTCACGTGATCGTATATTGCTACGGAAGGGCGCGGGGGTGGACGGACAGGGCTGATTTCCATCGTTCTTGATAGGCGTTCGTAACTCAGAGTGCTCGATACGATATCAGATACGTATATCGCCCGGCTTGCGAGAAATTTTCTCCTCTGTCGCGTTCGTCCAACTATTCGACCGCGAACGGAATTCAATTTCACCGGGGGATTTAATGGGTCATCCCATTAGCAACAAGACTTTCCCTGCGGCGGCCGCCGGACTGCCGTAATTTGTCACCATTAATTCATCGACGCTGTTCTTCGGGTGTTCGCGGTTTTTGCGGAGAAAATTATTCGCCGAAGTCGATTGCTATTGGCGGACGAGCGTGACTGTAAGTGGATCGAGGATTTTACATGCTCGTCATTTTGTTTGTTCTTTGAGAACCTAACAGGTTTAACCAGTTAACTGCGTTCGACGTGTATACGCGTCAATCGAAATCTCTATCGAGGTGCAATAACAATAATCTTTTGAAGATCGAATTGTTAATTTTTTATCGAATAAAAATGTAATCCTTCCTCGTTTTTCGTGAAATTTATAATAGGACACATTGCCCTGCGTTCGACGTGTATACTCGTCATTGGTTGATTTTAATTCCGCGCTCTATGGGGTATTTTTAAAATGAAATTCCGCAGTTGAGAGGTTGATAAGTAATTAAAATAATTGAAGATCATTATGTAGAGCATCGATTGTTTCGAAGGTGAAACGAACATCGCGAGGTAATAATCCATGTAGAGTATCGTTAGCGCAACAAACGGACAAAGCGCAGCGAGCGCAGTCCGAGAGCAGCAATCACATCCACTTAATTCAGTCCAATTTCCATTTGATGAAATAACGCTCAGTGTCTGAACCGCTGCACCTGGACCGTAATGCAGCGTGTTGTTAACCTTATGGAGGTCAGAGGTAGACCCGTCCGGATCTATGGTACTCGAGGGACGTTTACTTACGGTTCAAACGGAAACGGGCGTGCCCCTGGAGGCAGAAATATGTAGCTCTCGCAGGTTCGACGGCTCCGTGTATCGTAACAACCTATCACTCCGTGTTGGACATCCTAGCTGACCGAACGGTAACCGCTGTCCCTCGTATTGTAATATTTGCAAAGCTTAAACGATCCGGTTCCCACTCTCCTCACCTCTGCAACTCCCGCTGCTCTCCTTCCCATTCTCTTTAATCCGCATCATCGACGTTTGTTTCGTGTCGGATCGTCCCCGATTTCTGATTTCGATTAAACATTTGACCAATATCAAGCACTTTTACCAATAGCTTCCGGTAAGCGAACGTAAAACAAGTCCGCCGTTCGAGGATCGACGATCAAAATGATTCGCAATGTTATGCCGACATTCGTGCAGAAAGGGTTGAAACGCTGAGACCTAGAAAACTGACACAGTCTATAGACTCGGTGCCGCGGATCCGCAGTGATCAAAGTTCGGGGTATCGTTGTCACTGGCGCGCAGGGCTGGTATGGCGTTTCACGCAACGGGAACCTAACCGGCGCGAAACTTGCCGGGCAAGATAATTACGTGCAATCTTGGAAGTTCGACTGGATATCCATCCAGTCCCATCATCCTCGAGGAACACGTGGTTTTGTATAGCGCGCAAGTTTCCGGCGCGGCACGGAAGCCTGGCGAGCGGGTAACCAGAACCAGCAGCAGTAGCAGGCTCCGGGAGCGCATTATGGGGTCCGAGCACTGTCAGTCGCACCTTCCGGCTGCACGCGATTCGAGGACGTTTACAATTTCCGGCAGACGTCGTGCGGCTCCCCGTCGAACCACCCTCAACCTACCAAACCCCCCGTATCGTCCCTCGTCCTGCATACCTCCCCTATCGTCCCCCCGCGCCTCGCAGTCCTGCCGACGGCAATCGCTTGCGCAACACGTTCCGGGTAAACGGGTTCTACGCAATCCTGCTGTAATAATCCGGAAAGCCGAATTGACAGAAGACGTCGGTTACCGTGTACGTGCTTGTTCCCATCGACGTCACTGTTAACCGTGACGTGGAACGTTACCCGCCAGACACCGGAGGGTGCCCTACCTACCCCAATTATGGAATTTTGATACGCGTCTTTACTTCTCGGACCTGTTCGCCCTCCCAGTTCCTTGATATCTTCGGAGGCGCGCCACTGTGCTTTCACAGACTTCGTCGTAGACTCTTTATTCAGGTTTTTACCTTCAACCCTTTGCGCTACGATTTATGTTACGGTACAGTAAGCGACTGTTTTACGGTACTTAATAAAATTGGCAGAATATTATGTATACAATTTTCCAGCAAAATCTTTTAAATGGTATACACCGATGCAACCGCCAGGTGCAATTGCACTTTACTCTTTAACGCAACCAAATTTTCTTTGTTAAACCGACCGATCCCTTTTATTATTTTACGTATAAAAGTGCTAACCCAAGATCATCGAAATTGTCAATATTTCACGAGATACTCTCGTATGCATCTTTGCGATCTTAATAATCGTACAGAGAAAATAGTAGAACCTTAACTCGAGTACATTACAAAGTTCAATTGTGTATATGGTTGTCTCTGAAATATACGGTCCAGTGAACGCGGTAATGTTACAGTTAAAGATCGGAAATTTCGTATGAAAACAACCGAATGCGCGGTCCCAAAAGCCGACAGCGACACGAACACTTACAGTGAGTGGTAGAACCGACGCCAGTCAGTAGGATTCATAGTGTTCGAATTAGCCAGCGTTACAGGAGAGGCACGAGATATCGTACAATATAATCTTGCACGAAAGATTACACACCGTGACGGTTGATTCGCATTTAGTTGGTCGGATACCGGTTGTACAGCGAGGACCTGTCAAACCACGCTATCGCGCAGGTGGCTCATTTCGTCCGACTTGGCCTGGCATCGAGTGAGGATTATCAATTAAACAACGAACAAAGGTCTTGTCCGCGACAATCGAGCACGCGTCGCACGTTAATGATTCATCGATCGCTCTTGATACGCATTCCGCGGCATCGGCTTGGGAGCTCCTCTGTGTGCTTGGCAGCTGTCATCTTCTGTTAATTGGATCGTGCGCGTTCCGTATGATCGTCGGTTTGCATAAAGTTATTCCGTCTGTGACGATGCTCAAGCGTCTAGCATAGCTGAGACCAAGATTATACTACGAAGCATTAACGTCGGGGAATAATCGTTCCCGATACTAACGAACACCCATTAATCCGTTCACAATTCTTCCTCTAAAACGAGATTAATTTTACACTATTTTTATATCATATTACTGGAAATTAGACAAAATTCGTTTTCTCGAAAATTCTCTTACAAGTACAACTCAAGGAACGTTGAAAACTGAGGTTGTGATTTAATTAAGAGACGCGCAAACCGCCGGTAGAGACTTAATTTCGGTAAAGAGTTTGCTCGAAGCAAAGTACCAAAGAACTCGTAATGTAACTGTCGTGTAAAATAAAGTGGCAATGAACTCTTGTAATGTAAACTTACAAAAAGCCTGCAGGTAAACGAGGAAATGGTGTAAATCGGGAAAAATTATTTATTTAGCGACGACGTTCAAATTATTCGATCGAACAACGTTTCTGTTATTCCATTCGGTAATAGTTTCTGGAAAATGTCTCGGTAAAAATATTGGTTTGAAAAGGTCCGCTCCACAAATTCTTCCTCGACTACTTTGCTTCGTGAAAATTTTATCGAGCACCTCATCTTCCGCGATCGTGCCTTGCACACGAGTTGCGTAAGTACGTCGATGTAATCGCAATGAAGCGACTACACCAGTTATCAACGATGCTCTTTGAACGAGGCATCCGGCAAAAAGATGTACTCCCATTATCGATCTACGTAGTTTATTCTACGAAGCATAATATTCTGTAAACGAAGAGCACGCGAGCCTCCCACCTATCCAGCCCGACACGCATTGCCGGCGAAATTAATTTTGTCCTCGCTCTAACCTCCCGCGGGTGCCAGAAATTCCTAGCTTCTACGGTTCGCTATCGCGTGTTTTTAATTCCTATTTTCTAGCATCGCTCAAATCGCGATAACACCCTCCGCAAAAAATTCGCTAAACACCGTTCATAACGTTCTCCACGCTTTTATACGTTAAATACTTCTGCAATAATGCTTCCTTTAAGCTGCGACGTTATTTTCATCGGTAAACGGATTACCAAAATAAACTGACTAAACAAATTATCCCAATAAATAGACTATCCAAACCGATAAATCGGAAAAGTCGATTTTAAAATCTCGCAACGTTATAATTTATTAACGTTCGACGGCGTAAACGGAAGGTAAGAAATCGTAGTTTGTAATAGATTTGTTTAAAAATTGGAAACCACGCAGAAAAATTTGGATGGTATCTTAAGGTATTACTCCAACCTTATTTTAAAATATCACAACGTTAATATTATTAATGTCCGACGACGCAAATGGAAGCTAACGGATCGTAGTTTATAATAGATCCATATAGGTTTGCGATAAAATTTGATACCACGTTAAAACGTTAAAATCAATTTTAAAATATTTTTCGAAAAAATTACGTAAAATTATATCATCGTAACCAACCCACAAAAAGAAGAGAAATGTTTTTGATTTGTTGGTTCGTTGTCCAGTGAATCGTGCATCGTAAAGATGCACGCGTTATGCACTCGACGAGCTCATACATCGTTTAACTTCGCCGAAACTCCAAAAAAGAATTCTCCTCGTCGAATAAACGAGGCCGAAAGTTTCGAGCGGCGGCGTACACAGAAAGTTTCGGAAACATCCTCAATAATTTACACGAGAGGTGACGAATTTATTCGTCGGACAGAAAGTTCACGGTTCGTCCGTTCTGTGTGTGCACCCCGGCAAATTTTCCGAGGGTGTTCGAACGCGAGCCAACACCTCGCAGCGCCAATTGTGCTCATTAATCCTGGCAGGAGAAGCAGGTGACGCTGCGTTTTCCAATTTCTCATCGAATCTTCCTCGCTCTCATGAATCTAATTAGCAGGAAGCAAATTGGCAAACGCAAAGACGTTTCTGGGACCTGGCATTCGGTATTAATTCAATGGACAAAGAGAATTTTAATGAGCCTTTGTTGTCGCGAATTTACGAGAAATGCTGCTCTACCCCTGTTGATTCTTATGAAAATTTGCAAGCACTCTATCGAGAAATTCGTTCCATATACGCTCTCAAACAACGGTGTAATACTGTATCTAGAAATTTACATTCTACGTATTTTGTTGTACAATCTTCGACACGAGTTTTGCTGAAATTTCTTGCACTCCGAAGTTAAATAAAATCGGAAGTTATGTCGTCCATCCTGTACATCGCGATCAAATTATAAAACATTTTTTCCTTTTAACCAAGCGACTTTTATGATCTAAACGAAACCAGAAAAAAATCTGAATTTCACAATCTGTTTAACGAATACGTAAGAAGATCAAATAAGAACAAAAAAATTCACTTAAAGAACATCAACCTAGAAATAAGCAAGGTTTCGCGACAGTAAATAATGATCCACACAAAATGTCGCTCATCTAACCACTCGTCCCGCAAACGTGTAAACTTTCCGTGAACAAACAATTCCGCCAGCAGGAGCGTTAAAAATGACGCGAGATAAATTTCTAGGGGGTGGGTCTTAAGTTCGAATTTGTCAGGAGAACTCGTATATCCGCCCGTTTTATTTCCGCATTGTCGCGCGTAGGATCGCTGTAAATTCGTTGATATTTACGAGGTGGTGTCCATTCCGTAAACCAGGCATCGATTTTCGAAAATTATGCCCCGCCCAGCGAAGGGGACACGGTCTTCCAGTCAGCACTTCGAGGTCTCGCAAAGGGTGGAAAAGGGTGGAAAAGGGTGGAAAAGGGTGGGAAGGGGTGGCAGAGGGTGGATGGATGGTTGGTTGTGGGTATCGACGAGATTATTGTGAATCGTCGGGCGTCGAGTGGCGCGCGTGTATCTCGAGGACGATTCCTCCTGTCGGCGCTGCCGCGTTTATGGAATCCTCCCCCGCAACCACATAGACAATACAGATGAGCCCTGGCGCCACGGCGTCTACTCTCTGATGGTATTATTCTGTCAGACCGGAACGCCAGTCATCGGATGAGCGCGGCATTAATTGACCAGAATTTTGAATTTGATCGATCGTGCTTTGTTCGGTCACCGAAAAGGATCACGCCTTTTTACCCCTAACCCACCACCATCGGTCAAACGGTAGACTATTTGCACTTTAGTCTACAATTACGATATTCGTAAAACTATTTGCACCCGAAATGATGAATAAAATTCTTTTAAAATTTAAATATATATTCAACATTGTCATTTTTATAATTTGTTAACAATCTCGAATATTACCGCGACCGATTGCTTCTACAGTAAATCGCGTTACGCGTGGTTCGCTTTAGATAGAATTATCTACGCGAGAAACTTGTTCGTATAATGAAGATTTCGGATAATCGCGACTCTTCTGGAATAGAAAACTAGGTTCCCAACACTTCTTGACTTAATTCTGAGTTAGCTACTTGAAGTTCATTCAGCCACTTCAGTTTTATCCTTCGTTATGTCTAGCTTTCCTTTTATCTTTCGACAAGAAGTGGCTGCTGGAATATATTATGCAGCCACTTAGGTTACCTATGCTCGACGTCCCACGATAGGAATATGTAAACTGATTCTCCGATATAAAATAGTACAAGTCTTTTTAGAAGCAGCGATACCATACTTTATCGAAGAATCGTTTCTTTTTCAAGAGGAAAAACAAATACTTACCCCAATAAAAAATATTGTGGGAGCTCCTCTGCATCCCTTGCAGCTTCCCTGAAACAAACAAACGTATCGTAAATAACTAGTTCCGCATCTTCGTCTTGCATAATAATGCTAAATTAATAACTTTGAATCGAAGAAATCCGAATGGCTACGGCAATAGCGTTAATATTTTCCTTTTTCCGTGAACAAACATCCGGCACCACGGTTTTCTTTGTCGGGCACGAGCAACTGGGTCGCAGCAGCGCGAAAATCGCAGGACTCTTAAATTCTCCATTTTACGGTCAGCAACCAATTTTTCCGAAAACTCGATAAACACGCTGAAGAAGCAAACATCGGAGCGAGAAAGGGGCGTCTTTGCAGCCCTCCGGAGGGCAGAGGGCGGGAAAATTCTTGAAGATTAATGACGGAGGACATGGCACCACCATGGCCGAGGGAATTTTGAGTCGAGAAGAGAGAGAGAGAGAGAGAGAGAGAGAGAGAGAGAGAGAGAGAGAGAGAGAGAGAGAGAGAAGAGGTTTGGAAAAGACGAGGCTGCGCGGATAGGCATCGGCCTAAGGAAAGCTGCGCCCCCGCCCTCATTTGAATAAGACGGCAGTTAGTTGTGTTTACGGTGTACAGCGGCTGACAAACGATTACAAATTGTCCCTCTGACAAATCGCCGGACATTACTCGTGCACTTTTGGCGCGGCCTGCTACCGCCCGCCTCGCTGACTCCGACGCCCACGCGACTCCGATGCCACCGAGCGATACTAATTGCGACGCTACGCGAACATTTTTGTCTACCGTCTGCCGCGGACAATTCGGAGATTGCTCAAAGTGCCGTGCAATTACGGTGGAGCATCCCCTGTCAAAGTTCTTTCTCATCCTTCGAGTAAAATGGCATGTACCAGCGTCAGATTTTAGGAATCCGAAACCCTTTGGAAGGGTTACGTTTACAACTAACCATGAAGTTCCATTTTACGCTAACATTGTTGTCTTCTTATTACAGAGTACACTTCGAAAATTGCTATACATTTCATTTTCTTAGGGTGGAATATCATCCGAGAAGGTTATTTCTAATCCTAGGAGAAAATTGGGTACAGAAGTTGGAAACATCCATGATCCAGGTATCAAAGAATAAAATTTCCATTCGTCTCGGATGTACTATAATACGATAGTCCACAAAAGTCTTTGTCTATGGAAAAAGAATTTCTAACTTGACTTTACCAGCAGCTCGAGGGTTGTTACTCGGCGGCAGCGTGCATAATTACCCGATTCTTCATGCGGAGCGCGACAGATTCGGTCGGTTCTGATTGGCCTTGATTGCGAGTGGTTGTATTACGTCTTTCGGGCGTATCTTTTCATCGTCGCGAGCACGGGAACGTGTTCTCGGTTTCGAATGCGCGACGAGTGCCACTCGACGGCACGAAAAGCGCGCGAGTAATGCCGGTCGCATGAATAGTCCGCGTCCCGGTATCGCAACGTATCTATCATGCTCCCGGCGGAACGTAAAAAGGGGATCCGACGGGGCCCCTCGGTGAATCGTTGCACGAAAATTTGTCTGCCTCACGTGGATTCCTATGTTAATGGAAGATAAATGGTATTGCGCGATGCACCGGAATGCAAACTAGCCGGGGACGGGGCCGCGAAACCCTCGGAGAAGATTGATATACTACTCCGTGAACTTTCATAAATATCCTGGAAATATTTGATACCCCAGATTTAAGACATTTACGATTCTTCAGCAGACAGATACTCTTGTCGCTAACGAGACCGCGCGGAGATTTTAAACATTGATTATCGGTTCGCAATTTTCCATGTACGTAATTAGCAGACTGCAGCTGTCCGTGCGAAATAAAAATTGTCCGCATCCATCGCAAAACATCTTTTCTCTGTAATAATTTCCGGGTGTTGGAAATTTTGTGGCGTAAATGCGCACAATTCGTTATTCCGATAGCGTGTTTTACAAATCATTCGAGCTCGATCTATGTAACAGTCCGATTATTTATCGACGCGTTACGTTTCCGTGCATCGGTTACCGCAATTCAATGTTGGGTTTGTTAACGACAGTCAGCGATCTAGATAACCGAAGTATCCCAACAATATTGCGGTATTGAATCGAAGCGATGCAAATGGGAACGGGAACATGTTGCGATACGGTAGACATATCTGCGCGAGAGAAAACATTACTTGTACCCGCGTGTACAGGTAATTAGAATCACAGATGCGTGGGTCGCAAACATTGTCGGTCGAATGATATTTTATTAATCAACAGTAATTAACTATCGCTGCGTTCTAACTGATGATCGAGACACATTCGCGTCAACCGTCTAGCAGAAAATGATGTTCCGGTCAGGAAGCACTTTATTAATAGGCGTAGAACCTGTATTCTGTAAACAGTTGGCTAACCGAGCTGCGCATTCGTTTGCCACGACAGCAGAATCATAGTTTACATTCGGTCTAGGATTCTACGTTCAACGTTAATTAACAAGAATATAGTTTTGGTTGGAACAATGCCAAGACGTTCGTTACAAGCGATATATCAGTTTTTAGAAATGAATTTAAAAAGTGTTCGATTCTCGTTAGACTCGAGAAGGATTTCAATCCCAACCCAAAGTTAGCTGTCCCAGTTTCGCCCGAACCAGAGATCTCCCAAGACTCTACGAAACATCGTCCTCGTATTGCAGTCTGATCCCCTCTCCCCATAAATATGCACACAAACCTGTCCATTAAAAAACGCACACACGGACACATAGATTTGTCTAGCGAGTGAGAGCCTGTATTCATGGTTTTCATAGAGACTGACCGGATGGTTCTTCACAGGCCACGCCGTCTCGTCGGCATATAATAGAGCCTTCCCGACGATGGCTCCTTTAAAGAACACGCTTGCGGCCAGCATCATCGACTTTGCCCAAGCCCCGACGCCTATCAGATGATGTAACCGAGCCAGCTTCCAGCAAACCACCCCCCGCCCACGCGTCTCTGCGTCCGAGCGGTCTTTTAGGCGCCACAACGGCTACCCTTCGCTAGAGCCAGCCAGCGTCCTCCACGTGGGTCGATAACCACGCGTCTCGCTGCTGGGATACAGCAATGCTCGCGGAAATTTCCAAAGTTTTCGATCCGGAAGTCGCATTCTTGACTCGTTCGAAAAGCTAAGACAAAAATCCCTGAATTTTTCAAATCATTCGAGTTTGTCTCTTTGAAATACGTCTGCCTCGTTTGTTCTAGTAGCATTATCCTCTTTCAGGGAAACAATGTTGATAGGTCACAGAAATTTAAGCATTTCAGTGAAATTTAATCGAACGCTACCGTCTACCGTATCATCCCCTGTAGCTTGCTAAATTACGCGGACCCGTTCATCCGGCGACCAGCTGAAAAGACCAGTTTTGCGTACTCTCGCCGGTCGGACGCTATTACCCGGCGAAAGTGGGTCGGCCGACGGTGAATGCACATTGCACGCTGCAGACCTGCACCGGAATCGATTAATGGGCCATAGTTTTTGCTCCCGGGAGCCGGTGATCATTCGTGGATCCCCACGATAGCCATCAGGATTGTTGCCTCGAGCTGGAGTTCCGGTCGTGAGGGTGCTGTTCCGAAAGTTTCGACGCCGGGGACACTCGCGTTGGTTTATTGTCAGCGAAGGGCTCGAAATTTGACGCCACCGAGGATTCCTTTTTGCTCGGTGACTTTTCGCTGAATTACTCAGTCGACGCGAAGAATACTGTTCTCCGGCTGGACCAAGTTTTGGCCTAGTTCCCTTTCTGCTGGGAGTCTATCGATGCTCTTTTTTTCAGTCTTTGTAGCTGACTGTGTACGGACGATGACTGTTATGGAATTGACGGAGACGTGTTTGCTAGAAATTGGTCGATTATAATCGTTGCAGAAATTGTCTGGGTCGATTGTGAGATACCGGAGAAACGAGACTCTAGATTTCCATTTATTTCTATTTTTGTCGCAGCGAAACATTTGGCGTTTCACGCTTTTGTAAGGACATTTTTCGAGATTTGCAAGCGCTGTGACCCGATGGTTGTAGTTTTCTACTCGAAATGTGGCCGTGCGCGCAACTAGAGCATAAAAACGACCATAACTCTGTATCAATGTCCAGTGAGACACTGTATTTATATGAATTTTTGTTTCATTGTTTTTGCGTTCCAAGTGCGCAGTTGATGTGTGTCGCGCGCGTTGCGGAACACGCGTATAACATTCTTGATTGCAGTTTCCCTGCGAGATGCGAGTTTGTTATTTAAAACATTCCGATTTGGCTCTAACTAGAATGTAGAGAAGCAAATAGAATTATATTAACTATTTATTCGCCAAGCGTAATTAATGGACTGCGGATCTTTGTGGTAAATGGAAATGTTCCGCATGGACTGTAAGAGATTCGTTATAATGCCGAATGATTTGCTCTGTCTTGAAAATGTTGAATCCTCTGATAACGTGAAAAATAATTGTTCTGCCGGACTTCCGGGACTGTCTTTGATTACCTCGAGGAATAAGCGATGCCGAAGAATGCGTTCCAAGGAGGGCTCTAAATTACAGAAATGCTTAATGCGCGCCACAGCTTATCTCCTGTCCCGAGTTCAACGATGTACGACCGAGCAAGTGAGCCGTGATTTACAGTTTAATTCGGCTAGGCACTGGATTAAACCAGCGTCTTTCAAGAGAGACCGAACAGTCGGATTTATTGCGTTTTTTTACAGCTAGCTAAAAAGAGTACGCAGAGGGAGAGAGAGAGAGAGAAACTTGGACAAAGATCATTCCCTCGGCCTCTAACTCCTGATACGGCGAAACTGGAGCAAACTATGACGGGATCGAAGCGAGCACCCGCAGAATATTGTCCATCAGTTATTTAAAGAATTTGTTCAAAGGAAAATACACCGGCTGGATATGATATTACAAAATATTTGAAGTTCTTCGCCGAGGAAGAAATTCCGCCCGACCGGATATTTACATGCGACTCAATTACGCTCCCCAGGAATTCCAAACACGAATCTTATGCGATATTGTGCCCGAAACCTTTCGCGAAGGAGAGAGATCCAGGAAACAAGAGGAGCAAAATCAACGCGAAGCGTATTGTTCGCGGGAAACAATTTTTCATTAATACGAACGCTCTGGATGAAAATGGACACTGGGAAACACGAAGGGCTAATATTTCTGAAGGCCAGGAGATCGATAAATAATCATTTTTGTAAAAATTTGGACTCCTCGTCCATTGTTTATTCCATGTGTTGATATTGGAGAATTTGGAAATTGTACTGTAATATAATGCCCATAATCTTCAAATTTACATGGTAACTTGGGATGGAAATAATTTTGCAATTTCTCTAACGATGTTTGGATCTATCAAATTCGTTAGAAACGAATCGATTTCTTTTTTCATCGATGAATTACGAGGGTTCAAGCTGAACGACATTTCACGAGGTAATAATAAAGCGGACGAAAACATCGACGGGCAAATATTCCACCGGTATTTTCCCTATCGGCGAAGGGAAAATGGGCCACGGTTCTCCAACGTGACTGTTAATGGATTTTCTATCAAAATTTTGGAACTAATTCAATCGCCGATGCATACTCGGACGCGGAACAAAGCTCGCGTGGCCACGCGGATAATACACGTACGAGAGTCCGCGAAGATGGTTGCCGTTTTTCGCCCCCATTTCACACGGTTTGCCCGATTACTCGGAATTGAATTCATTCTGTAAATTCTGTTCCATTAAACTTTTTTTCGCCGCGCCACGCCGCGCCGCGCGCTCACTGAATTTCGAAGCTTACCTTGCCCCCGCTAACTGGTCCAGCAATTTATATGTAATCATCTCGCCCGCTAACGAATTCGTTTAAAATCAATCGCACTCGTGTACGGATTTTATCGTTGCTAAATATAAAACTAACAAAAACATAGGCGAACGAGATTTATTGGCAGATTAACTGCGTTTTTACAGCGAAACGTGCGTGCACATTTTTTGACGAACGCCACCAGAGCTTTTCTACGATTTACGTTCGAGGAAAAATGCATTTTTAAACAAGAGAAAAATGCGTCTTCTTTAAACAAGTTTTGGATCACTTGTTAAGCAACGAAATAAAATGTTTAATGATCTTTGTCGTTCTACTTGTAGAACTTGTAGAACTTGTAGAACTTCTTAATCGTACCACATCCATTTTCTTTTTAAATTTTAGGTGATTTATTGAGGATAGAAAAAATATACTTTATTAAACGTACCATGAAATAGCTGAAGATCGACATGTCGTACACTTGACTATCGTTTGTTAAGTACTAAATGCAAGACTAATGTTACGTCAGGATATTAATTTTATGTTTAAATAACAGTGACGTCAATTGCCATTTACATTGTACTCGTGTTAACCGTATGTCGAATAACACTCATATTAATGCATAATTTTTGACAACTGAAAATTACTCCCCTGAAATAAATAATTTTGTGAAAACAAATGAAGGAAGGTAGTGGCGTAGTTGCATGCATTAAAAAGCTTTCATTGAAGTCTGGCAAATTGACAGTACCCGTGCAACGGAACATTACCACCTCGTTTATTAATTTCCATGTTTGCCGAACATCGATGATATTTCAGCTGATTAATTACCGGTCCGACGCGCGACGCACAGCCTAATTGACTCGCGTCGACAAGCAGCCCGGCGATCGCCGGAGGAAAGTGCGAATTTGTTGAAAAACATGATTAATCAATAGCGTGTTATTAATTACTCGCTGCGAGAGACGTGCACGCGAGCGAGACCGCGCGTGCGTCCTGTAGAATCGATTCGCGTGCACGCGGATTACGTGCTACTCCCCTAACAATAATAAGGAATTTCCCTGGAACATAGAAGTAACCCATAATCCCTCCAAAAAGTAATTAACAAGATGCTTTACGTAGAAGATTTCGCGAAATAAGAAGCGAGACATCCAAAGAGGTTTTCTTTACGAGAATCAGCGTGCCGCGAAAACGAATTCGCCGAAAGAACTGAAAATAAATTTTAACTATCAAATTTAGGGAAAGAACTACCTCTAACGATTTAGTAATAGTAATATAGTTGATGTCGCGAAATGCTCAATGGCTGCAGTCGCCTTTTATCGAAAGTTGCATCGCGAACGTCGAGGTCCAAGATTGGACTGTATCGCGAATAGAAGGTCGCGGATCGATTGCGTGTAATCGACGCACAGGTCCGTGTTCGTAATGATCCAGGTAATTGAGAGTCGTGCGTCCATCGGCTGATGAATGGGTTACAAGAAACGCCAAGCTAAATGTTTTCCAGCGGCGCGAGCGTAATTACAAGTACGTCTGGTAGTATCGGCGGAACGCGGGTAGGCGATGATTACTGGTAATACCCGCGACCGTTCAATGGGATTCCCTTTAGTCACGCGGCAACGACGAGTCGAACGGAGAATTGTTCCGAAATATGATTGATGTTCCGCGATGTCTAACCCTGTTGCGACGGCGTACAATGCCGATGAATTATTTAAATGCCGGCAGAGAAGCCGAAGCTCGGGGAAAATGTAATTGAATGACGAGCGGATTTAGCGGGGAACAAACTGACAAGATTTCACGTCCCCTCTCGTAACGACTGCCCTGGCCCTGCCATTGCCAATATTGCCAATTTAATTATACCGTTTCGCTTAGCTTTCCCTACGATGAACGCTCTGCGCCGAATGCTCCGTGTCTGTGCCAAACGTTCTGTTCTTGATCTGAACATGTGAAAAATAGGTGTCTCATTTATTCTCGAGCATTTTTAAGCATTCAGGCGACCGCAAAATATTAGATCACGCGCAGAATTACAGTACCACGAAGAATTCAAAAATTTAGAATCAAATCAACAATGTAGAATTCAAACAACGAAGTTCGTTGTAAAATTATAAAATTGTGAAATTACGTCGCATCGTTTTTGAGGCGTGTTACGCTTCGTTCCCAGGAACTCGCAGTTCCAGCCACCTCCCATTCAGAGAAAGGCCGATGCGACGGCAACGACAACGCACGTGGGATTAATCGAGTGCTAATCTGCATGAAACGAATTCATTTCATTAGCAGGTCTAATTGACGAGCAGAAGGTCGCACGAGTATCAGGGCACGCTAGACACGCTCTCCCGACGTAATTACCGCGTACGACACTTTTATCCGAGACTAATTACGCGTGACGTACGATACATACCCTGCTACCACGCATTCGTTCGCTTCGAGTAACTGAAACGCTCTCTTTTCGGTGAACCATTTCGAAAGAATCTCGAAAATGACGCATCTAAAAGCAGGCGATAAATAATTCGAGGATGAGTGTACTTTGGTACTAGCCAAAGGGCTACGAAGCGAAGGGCTACTTTCACCTGTGGAGACCGAGAGCTTCTGGAATGGGACGCCGTAAACTTTGGTAAACGATTATCGTCACTCCGGTTCGGTAGTTATCGGCTGTAACATTAGATCGACTTTTGGGTGACGAGTAAAGGCTATGAAACCGAAAGAATGTCAATTTTTATTGAAATTAGAAATTATGTTGCGAGAAATGAAATAATATTATTTCATTACCAAATTGAACATTGTATCTGTTCGTCGACCGAGATAGAAACGTGAAAAAGAATGGAAAGCGACGAAGGTAGGAGGTAAATGTATTTTAGACAAACAAGTTTCGCCTCGATGGAGGATCGTTTTCAGCAGAACAGTTTCACTGGCGTGACTCGGTGGCAATGAATGTTCGACACAGGATGCGACGAAAAGTTGTAGGAGCGAGAACGAGCGAGAAAGATCGAGAGGTTGGCTCGATCTCTCGGGGTGGCTTCATAACGAGCGAGGGTAAAGGTATCGAAAAAATCGAGTTAAAAGTTTGCAAAAGCTGGCGGGACAGAAGGGTAGCCCGGCTTTTAATAAAGACTTTACGGCGAAGAAATCCCAAAGAATAATATCGGCAAAGTAACCGTGAGAGGGGCGAAAGAGGGTGAGCAAACGAGAGCGAACGAAGAGAGACGAAGAGAGCGAGTAAAATCGTCAGACTACCGCGGCATAGTCGACCACGCTCGATATCCTCTATTTTTCCTTTCCGGAATTATCGATCGTTTCGTCGGTCGGTCCGGTGCAGCGAAATCACGTTACCGGCGAGAAGCTTCGCCAGGTTACGAGATAAAAACCGTTTCGGACCGTTTAGCGGCCGTTTCGAGAGTGGAAAACGCTGTTTTTAGAAGGAAAGGATCGACACGGAGGCGATCGTGCGTTCGAGACCGCGCGGCTGACTATACCCACACCCGTGAAAAGTCACGGCACGCTCGTAAAATTGTGTTTGAATTGTTTTAAGCCGAGCGACACGAACGTTCTCGTGTTTTCTTTTCCCGTGTTAGGAACGCCGGCAATCCTCTCTGCGCGGCTCGATCATCGGACGAGACGTCTCTGGACACATCCCTCTTCACGCGTCCATTCTTGTTTTAACGCTTAAACTGTCCGACGAGTCGGGAAGATTGGCTTCGCACTTCGGTATAAATCCAGACAAACAAATTGTAAGAAGCAGCCATTACCGCTATCTCCACGATTTAAAAAAATTGCATCCGTTCACAAATTTCTTACACGCGTCGTCTTGTAAAATATTCTAACTCCTCATTGAGCTGCCTAAAGTTATTTGATTGATCTTGTACGAAGAGAAAATACTTTTGTTCGCCTTCGTTACATTTCGGAAAGAAGGTTTCGGAATCAGCTGTGGCAGGGTCAATCGTTTTGTCTGAGACTACAAACATGGAGAACTCGTGCCAAGACAGGGCGCAAGGTGTCTGTAGAAACCCGATAGAGGAAGGGAGAAAGGGGGATGGAAAAGAAAGGAAGAACGAGGGAAAAGTTGGACGACCGGACGGCCGGCTTGCCAAATGGTGTTTAGTATTCCGTGGGACGATCGGACTTCGCGAGTACCTGCAGGCGGCCGTACTGTGACGGAAGTGCCAAATACTCTTCCGCGGCGGAAGCGACGTAAGAAGAGAAACGGCGGCGGTGTCTAACTTGAAAATAGGCAATGGGATGTGACCAGCAGTTTTAAAGCCGCGCTGAATTAAGCTTGCTAAACGAATGATTTAGGTGGCTGCCAGGCTCTGCGGAGCACCTCGCGAAACTCGGGATTAAATTAACTCATCCTCGGCCAACGGGCCATTCGAGGGGTGCGCGGGCATTGGAGAACAGGGTGGCCGAAGTGTCCGGAAACTTGGTTAACGGTCGAGGAACCGGTCCGCGATATCGATCCATACCGACACGAGGAAAACCAATCTCCATATTCATACGCGCCGGATGACACACTTGTGAATCGTCGGATAAACTCGTCCTGGAACACCCACACTCCGACAACTCCTCCGAATTAGCGGGGGTGGGGGTGCGTGTAACGAGATGGTAAGTGCTCGTGAAGTTACAGGTCCCTGTAATTCGACCCTGTGTTTTGTGGACGCCGCAACGATCGTATCGGGGTCCTGCGCTTGTCAGAACTCAAGGGATGCTCTCCGCGAAGGGTTCGTTCAACAATGTTGGAGTGACCTACGGAAATTGGAAGATTGGTGATTGTTTTGGAGAGTGAAATGCATTTACAAATTAATGCGTACATCTTTCGTAAGACATTGCACATTCTTGCAAGTAGCTCGAGACACAGGGGTGGTTTTGCAAAAATTCTACGGAGTCGCAGATCGCGCAGGTGGTTTGCGAGAAGCTGTGCATCGGCGAGGAAATGGAGGGTTCAAGTTCGAGACAAACAGGGCAATGAATAAAGAGACGCGGAGCCCGGTGCTGGAAAAAGCAGGAGGAAGGATCGAAAGGAGTCGGGAGAAAGTTCGGAACACGGAGAAGAGTGGCATCGGTGTCTCTCAGGAGAGATCCTGTCCTACTTGGACTCCGTCGACTGACTCGCAGGTTAGCGAGCAAATCCCAGAACGGATCTCTCTGCTTTTAACTATGTCCCGACGCTGATTGCTTGCAAATTGGCTTCCTTTACTGGCGCACCATCTTTCCCGTAGACGACGAGGAGAACGACGACGACGACGACGACGAGGCGATCGTGCCGCGACGCCTTACGATCAAAGTCTGATCTCGATGGTAATTATAGGATCCAGGGTACTTACTTCGGCCAACGAAAGAATCGACAGCCTTTAGAACGAACGTCCATCTCGGATTTCGATATAATTTATTCGTTTACCGACGTTTCACGATTTTCAGATCCTAAGTCATACTCTGGACAATTAGCGCGATTCGTTCGCTCTGCAGGCTGAAATTATCAACAAAAAACGTGGGCCATGTGTAACAGAAAGCGATAGGTCGGTCCAATTGTTTCTTTCGCAGCTTCCTTTTAAAAATGCATCACCCGACAAGCATCTTTTTCCAGTTTCTTCTCGATCCACTTACATTTTTATTCCTTTTATTACTATTACGCTGATGCAACTATCTCTTACTAAATTGCTTCCTTATTTGTTCGGAGATGGTATCATTCTTGATAGTGGAAGTTATTGCTAATACGGAGTAGGATGAAGTTCGCACGAGGGTTTCAGCGGAGCAGGGGTGGTAGAAGGTAAAAGGGTTCTGCTCGAGGATGAAATTCGCAGGATTCCCACCGAAATTCACGGGACGGGGATTATCTGGTGGCTCATTAGCAATTGGCTTCGCGGCGCGGATCGGAGCAGGATCGGCCAGTGAATTTTTAAGGAGTCCGCTTTAGCGACTGACTTCCATAATTATAACTTCCGTCACGTACCAAGGAGGCTAGCGTGCGCCGTATTCTTCGACAAGTTGTAATTAAACGACGCCGCGGTGACAATCTGCGAGCGGAAGCGTTCTGAATGCAATTAACGTTCCGCTTTAACGAACTTTCGCTACGGGCCAACCGGAAGAACCCACCCGTTAGCCACATCGATTCGCTATCGACTTGTTTTCGCCCGCAAAAATCGAGTTACCCGACTACCATCCTCCATGAAAATTCATTCTCCCGACAATTTCGAAACTGTAAAAATATTCTGTCAAACACTTGGCACCCGTGACTTTTCATCAGTTCCGAGGAAAACGAGAATTTTCCATTTTTTTTTTGTTCAAAAGACCGTTTCAATTTTGATTTTTCCAGCAGTTACGCAGAATATACAACTTGTTTTCGTTGGTCCGGGGTATACGGAACGGCGGCGAGTTGCATGGCACTTTTTCGAATTCGATTTCACGTTTACACAGTGAGAAAAAAGTCTGTGGATTCGACTGTGTGCTCCTTTCTTGTTGTCCCCGCTTGATTGTAGAATTCATTTTATCGAAGAATTCTGTTGCTTTGCGGTTGATAGCCTCGGGTTGTTATCGAATTTGATGTCGCTTTCGCTAAAGAATCTTTACCGTATCGGGACGTTTAAAATATCATCGAAAAAAGGTTATGGATTCCGGACGTTTAGAAAATATGAAATAATGGCTGGCAGGAAATGTGTTAAGAGCTCGTCGTTCTTATTTAGGAGACGAGTGCGGGGGTTGCACAATTTCCAGTAGAATCGTCCTTTAGTCAGCCAAAGAAAGCCTTTCAATAAGCCGACCGGGCCAAAGAGGATGAGGGACGCAGACCGTGGAGTCGGAGGGCCGTACAAATTTTGTAACCGAGCCAAACTCTTTTAACGGTTCAACGTCCTGACCCTCCCCCGCACTTTCTCTCTCCCTCCCTCTCTCTCTCTCTCTCTCTCTCTCTCTCTCTCTCTCTTTCTTCTTTCTTCTCACGTTGGAGACAACGGGGTCCAAGAAACGACAGATTCGAGGTTGCGCGAGGAACCGGAACTCTCCCCCTCCCTCCAAAGAAACTTCAGAGAACCCGTGTACCCGGTAGACAAGTTCCTCTTCTCTCCTCTCCCTCTCTCTCTCTCACACTCTCGCCGATCCTCTCTATCCTTCCGAACTTGTAGAAGATCTTCGACACGGTTAACCACCGTTTTCATTGGCGAATGCGTTCGGATTCGGTAAGCATACACTTAGGCGAACTGCAGTTTTTCTCCGAGGGCGATCTCACCCACACCGCGGAAAAGTTCGACCCGTGGATTAGGGGGGCTGTGCTTCGAGAAGAGGATTCGGTTGACTTGCAATTTAGTTGGTTAGCTAGTTCGAGGATAATTAACCCTTCGTTCCAGGCTCTTGGAGATCCCCGAAGAAACAATGTTTTTGGTAGGAAGGATTGCCGGGGCTGCCGGTGGTAATTATCAATTAGTCGTCGCGCTGCGAAACAGGAATTTGTTTCTCCGGTTACACCTCCGCCATTAAGTATTTAGACGTTTCCTGTGTTTATACGGCGCATTGTTTGGTTTCTGGGGGACTGCGGATTTTACGGATTGCGACGAGAGTAGATAGATTTTCGTCGAATTAAAATGGTGGAAGTTCATATTCGACTTTCTTTAATAATCTCGTTCAGCATAGCGTTACTAATTAAGGTGGGCTCCGTTCGGATCGCAGGGAGGGGATATTGGTGTGGTTGTGGGAAGGAAAGAATGATATATTTATGTAAATAAACTATAAGTAAACTATGTTCTTAAAGACAAAAAGTGTACATATATACTGGGTTTGAACGGGGTCAGGAGAACGCAATAGAAAATCGATTTTTGGCCGTTCGAAGAGGAGGCAGCGGGTTAAGGTTGGTTCCGCTCGCGAATCTGTTCCTCTAAATCTTCATAGCGGGAACAAGGCCGCGAAAGGACCGCGATAGACTAGATTCTCGTCGGAATCCTCGTGGAGGGTAGAAAATACGAACCGTTGGCCCTCCGAGGCTCATGAAACACACTCCACGAGCTGCGGCACGGTTCCAGAGCGACGGCGGCCCATTCGAGCTCGTTCGAGCGTTAAGATCGCCCGCTCAATTACGAGCAGAACGAACGGTCGACGAGGAAAAGAGGACGAGAAAGAAAACCGAGGGAAAACGCGTCGGCTTTCCGTAAGGATCGTTGATCCTGAAGGGCAAGGAAGCCCGACATATTTCGTTTGACGTCCTCCTCGCAGGGGGCCGGAGACTCCAGGGGGTGGGGGGCGAAACTCTACAGAAGAAAATCGGAAGTTTCCTTTTTTCTTCCCAGGAATCACCGGGACTGGGTAACTAGTTCTGGACAAACGATATCGCTCCCTTTTTATCTCCTCGGGATAACAAACGGCGATCCCGCAGGCCTGCAAACAGCTAGATCGCAGTTCTTGATGCGTTCGTGCTTTTATTATACCGCTGTAAGTATGTAACTTAGAGGAAAGAAATATTTACGGTGTTATCAATGGCGTTAATTGACTATGAATTGTAAGTTGCTAATTCAAATTCAGCCCAAAAATTGTTACCTCTCGTGGAACAGGCTCTGCAAAATTTTTCCACCGTCAAAATACAAAATAAAAATGGTTATTCGTAATTGTATATATTTTGGATCCGGAGACGTTTATTACCATCCTAAATGGCAGCTCGTTGCTCAATGGTCAATTACAGTTTCAAGTAAGAACATTCCACCCGTTTCAGACAACCATCTCATACGTATGCACATCCACGTAATTTCGTTCGAAGAAAAAGGAGTGCAACCGTGGAGTGCATTGAAATTCTTGGAGGAAGCAATTATATCCGCATCGGTTTCCGTTATCTGAAGTGGAACTCGAACCGGAACGCGCGTGGGCTCCGCCGATGATTGACGTTAAGACGATCTGATTTCCATCGGTCCGACGATCTTATTCTTTCTTAACTGATATTATCGATCTTTATTCAACTGTCTCGACGACAAGACGCAGCAAATAGAGTGTGCATTATCGTAATGCTTGCTTCGAACGTTTGTTGGCGCTGTGCACGCGCCACGATCTACCGTCGCATGGTAATTTACATGTTTTCCATATGCGAGTCTCTGCCTAATTGGACAGTGTTTAGCGTCTACCGGTTGCCAACTAGCTTACGCTAACCGGTCGAGCGCAAACTGACATCTTCCTGAACATATTTTTCTTTCAGGAGACGTCGGACCCGAGACTTTGTTTCAAATTTTTAGCATTTTATAGCTGTAACAGCAAGTTTGTAAACGCAACCGACTTTTATACATTTGTGTGTGAGAAAATTTTTAACAACGTGGGAATTCATTTTGTTGGAATATAAAGAGGTGTCCTTAAACCACCGTAAGAAATGTTTTTAGTTGTATTTTCTTGCTGAAATATTAATTAAACGACATATCGTCCTAAAGAAGCTACGAAATCATAAAATTGTGGTGTGACCCTTTTAAACATTTAATTAAAGGATTAAAAAAACAATTTATCTTTCTTGACTAAAACGATGAAACTATTCACTGCCATATTTTTATGTGTGTTGTTTGAACAATCTTGAAGTGTCTAATACATAGATAGCGCTTAAAAGGGAGAACAAAGTCAACTTCCTGTGAAAGTAAGGGATTCTACAGTACTTGAGGAAATTCTAAGCAAAGTATGGTTTTCCACGTGTGGATCAACACTTTCAGCATTTTCCCCTGTTCCCCGTGGTTTCTCGGGAGCCGTTTAACCGGTAAAGTGCCCGAAGGATAATTGCACAGAAGACTGTGTAATTTGAGACTTTGAGCGGGGCCGAAGAGGACAAAGGATCACGCGGAAGTGGTCAATAAAGAAATTATGAGCCAAAAGAAAAGAAGAGAGGGGAAGAAAAAAGATACCCTTCTCCGAGGAGGGTTTTAGGCCACAAGATGTCTGTCGATACCCCAGCAGAAGGGTCAGGTTAGAATATTTCACCTCGCTCGACAATTTATCATTAACCTTCCCGGTATGTAATAAATATTTCATGTCCAAGAACTTTGGTGGCTTCAGAATATAAAATCTTCGATGAATGTTCGATGAACCAAAAATATCATTTTTATCTACTAATATACCATCAACTGAAAACTGTTCAAACATTAATTCTTAACTGGACTCAAAATGCACTTACAAAATAACACAATTAATGTGTTTCATTCAATTTATTACGAAGCTGGACTAAGTTGATAAATGGAAATCAACTTTACTTCCCAACATCGTATAAAAGTCTCTCTCTTCTTAAAGACTAATGGCTACGTAGCATCGTTAGTTAGAATTTTTAGATAAACTTATTGTTCTTTCCCTATGGTTAATTTAACAGATTGAAAAGATAATATTATGAATTATAAAAATAATATACATATAACTTAAATGTGTTCTTAATATTTGCATTGCAATTCTCCTAGCATAAGAAAATTAGTATGATAATGTCGGGAACATCTTCGGTGATGATATGAAAAACGATGTACATTGAGTTCTCCGGAAAGGTAAGATATTTTTCGTTTGAATATCGCAGATGCTAAATTTTTGAAAGGTACAATATTTTCGCCTCTTCTCCTCCTCGTTTCTCGTTTTCTTGTTTTCTTTGGCGATCTTTCACCGATGAAAGACCTCCACCAGGGCGTTTTACCCGCCTCCTCGTTCCTTTCCCTTTGATGCACAGCCGACATCTTGCTCGTGTGCTTCTTACCTCTCTTATTTGCGCAGCGTGCAGACCCTTTCGCGCATAGATTATGCGAGCTAAAGGTGTTAGTCTTGGTTCGACGGGGTGCGCCCGGGCACTCCCGCGCTCTGCAACCTTTGGGAATTATGTTTATTTAATACTGTGTTCCTGCAACGCCAATAACGCGAGTCTCGGTAACTTTGGTTCGTTGAGCATTCAATTAAATTCCGTTTGCGTAAGTGGAATCCTACTATTCCGGCGAACTTTTTCTCCATCCTCCAACAATATCCATAACTTCGGAGCCTTTGCTGTCTGTTCTCGGTTCGCTATGCTTTACGATCGGTATCAATGTAGTTATTGCATTTTTGATTTCTTGCGCTCCGAGCAGCAAAACATTAATACGTATTCAATATGATTATATATTTTTTAGAATGTAACGAGATCTAATAGTCTCAAGTTTCAAATTTCAGTAATAGTACCCTAATGAGACCTCTAAGAAGGCAACCGAATGTTTCCCGATTCCAGATTCTGTAAATTGGTCTGGGTCGCAAAATCTATCCGAATTATATCATCGTGCAACGTACATCGTGCAACATACCTGTTACACAAATTGAAAACATCGCTCACGTATTTTCACAGCCCTTTTACAAATTATGTACGAAGCGTTGCATCGTTGTTAACAGCATGCAGCAAATGGTCCTGGTGAAAAACGCATTCCCAAGTGATTATTTTCACCTTTTCTCTTAACAATTGTATGGAGTTGACGGCAGTAGTATTTTCATATTTTCTAGATGTTTTTACTATTTTATATTTGATCTACTGTGATTTTTCTCATAAGTACACGTATTTTATATAAGTACATACAAGGTAAGTACACATATTTTTAATAATATTCTCGTGATACCAAAATCGGCAATTTGCAGCGATCTCGAACGCGCAAGCGCTAATAAATAATTTTATTTACGTTTCCTCGACATTTTTCACCGGAAGAGCTCGTGCACGAGTCTTTCCCGAGTCGTACGGTTTATTTACGTCGGAGAGTTCGAAACATTTCCTGCGTGTTTACATGTCGAGCGGCACAAGTCTCGCGAAGTAAGATTACGCCGCGATTCTTTACCTCCGCGGCTCGCGTCGTTCAATTTCCAGGGGGTTGGCACACTTTTGAAACGCGTACTAGACGTTGCAGCGACATCAGCGGCAACACAAGAAGACGAAGACGAAGGGAAGAAAGGAAAAAAAGAAGCAACAGCAGAAGTAGCGTTGACGGTGAAAAGGCAGAAGACTCAAAGTGTCTGGTTCGCTTTTCAAAAAGTAATCGGCTCGTCGAAAGGAATTGCGCTAATCTCAGCCGGCAGCGGCGAGTCCTCTTTTTTAAACGGTCGGGGGGCTGAGAGTGCAACGGGTCGTGGATAGTCGCAGAGGCGGAGAAGCGAGACTCCGCGAAATCTTTCATCGTCTCTCCCTTTTATGCGGCCATTCTTCGGCCACTCGGTGTTCCTCCTCGGCGATTCAACGCGAGAAGCGTGCGGTCCAACGAGGCATCGAAGTGCCGCTCCAACGATTCGAGTGGTCGAATCAAAAGCCGTGTCGATTATCGAGTGAGAGAGGGACAGAGAGCGAAAGAGAGACAGACATGTAGAGAGAGAGAGAAGAGAGGGAGAGAGAAAGAGAACGAGAGTTGACGTCTGAAGCGAACGGATCGATCTCTAAACAAGCGCGAGTTGCAACGCGTTCGAAGCATGCTGGCCTCGGGCGCAACCTGCAATTACCTCAGGCGTCGTTAAATTTCATTAACGCCGGCCCGGCGCGGCGCGTCGCGGCGCGGCACGGCCCGACCCGCGCCCGACCCGTGCCTGACCCAGGCCGAGCCGTTCGTCGCGCGGGCTGACCGCGTTTCCCCGAATTCTAATTGATTTTGCGCCGGCATGGTCAACATTAGGATTCAATTAGACACGCCGCCGCGCCGCCGCGCCGCCACCCGACGCTGTTTGCAAATTCGACACGAAAAACCGTGTCTCCCGGCCACGTTTATTGACGCGCGGATTGAACCGGCTTTTCTACTGTTCGACCCCGAATCGCGATTTCACCGCGCAATCCTTTTATTGGCTTAACCCCTAACCGACTCTAATAGGACGCACACGTACCGGTAATGTTCCTGATATTTTATGGGACGATGCGCGCCAAACGTTAGCGTACACACAAAAACATAATCTCGACCACCAATGTTACAAATATATTTTTAGTCGTTATCTACAATCCGTAGAATCATACAAATTGTTTCCCTGTGTTTCACCTTTTAACGCTATAAAATAAAATTCACGATACGGGATGATCGAACGGAGCGTGGGAGGTAATTTACCCGCAGCACGTATTACGCACGTTTTTCGCACGTTTTCAAAGGGAAAACCGGAAGACAATTCGCGCACGGCGCAAGAGCCGCCTCTCTGTAAAATCAGTTTAGGGTCCATAAATGAAAAATCCATGGGAAATCTGATTATCGTATATTCACGGAGAAACGCGCGGCGCGGTGGAACGTAAAACGAATCATCTCAAAGAAACCACGAAGTGTTTCCCAGTTGCAGAACGGTGGTCGCGCGAATGTAAAATGCAGGAGGCCTGGCGCGCGTTGTCACCGATTTGACACAGGAGCGGGTTGGATTGAAACAGAAATTTTCTAGCCGTTGTGCGTCGTAATCCAGATCTTGGGACTGGGACAGCAAGTTTCCCGCGCCAAGACAAATGGAAGTTTACAGGGGACCGCCATGGCAGGGGTAAAAACATTGGAGCGACATTCGCGGCGGATCGCGCAGATCTCGGCTCGCTGGCGAGTAACGACGACCGACAACCTGGGGAGAATTAACTCTGGGGCCACCTCGGAGTTCACGGTACGGTAATCCGTGTCGGAGCGCAGGTAAATTTGCTTGACACAAGGAAAACAGAAACACGGTCGGCAATCCGAGTTTCAAAATTTCACAACTCGACGGGATAGGTTGTCCGCCTCCTCCGAGGATCCGCGAGTATTAATCGTGAGTCCTCCGCGCGAGGACAGTGGTCTTATCGTTAGAGATCATCTGCGCGAGTCAGAAATTTTGAAAGGGGATGAGTTTCAAGAGAGAAGGGGCGGGTTTCATTCGTTCGCCATAAGATTAATTTATTTCATCCATTGTACTAATTTGTGTTTCAATTTTAACCAGTTAAAATGATTACGCGTATACCTTTATTTTCCCTCGATCGAACATTTTCCATTGTTCATTGGCCGTATCAATTCGTCGGGTTTAACCGAGCGGCGCTTAAACGACCAAAATAAATGGGAGGTATCTCGACAAAAGGGGCACGCTATGAAAATCCCGTGACGGGACCACAGACGTAGCGCTTTTCCATTTTCCTCGGTCAGATCGGAATCGCAACGAGCCGGCTTTACTTTGTCTTATCCGTTTCCCTCGCTCTGCAACCCTCTCTGACCCGGAAACCTACATGCTGTGCCGCCTACACCCCCGCAATTCCCCAAGCCCGCGCCCGGAGCATATTAAATTTCTGGGTGGATATTTTCGCGTTTCCTGGATTTCCATGCTCGATCGGATGAAAATCCGACCAAGCGGAGAAGCAGCGCGCGGTTTAAACCGTTGACTAAACGACATCGTCCTCCCCCGCTTTCTTTCGACTTCTTTCTCCTAGAAGCCAGATAAGGCTGATGGCCGTCCCAAACGAGCCCACGTCGTCCCCCAAAGGGAAGAGGACCGAGATTCGTCATCGTGACGATTCGCGGAAACAGTTTCGCGGAATGGTCCCTACGGCGCTCACGGCCGACTTGATCCCGAACATGGTTTCATGGGAACACCGTTGTTTCCATTAAATAGAGCGCGAGCACCCTGTAGACCCTGAACAATCGTCTCTTGTCCGAGCTACGATCGATACTCGCTTAACAACCCCTAGTCAGGGGATTGCTAGACGATCCAGCCTCTTCTAGTTCTTCGATGCTGTTGCAAGATAGGGCGATTCCGATTGGAAATTTCTAGAGAAATTGTTTGATGGCAAGGAAGATCGACGATGAAGCAAATTGCATTTACACTGAGAACTTGTTGAATTGCTGCATGTTGTTCTTACAACCCTTTCTCTTGAAATACAGTTTCTTTTATTGAAAATGTTGTTTGACCGAGAAAAAATTTACTGTTGTACAGGAAATCTTGATAACATTGTTGAATTAGTAAGGTCTAATTAAGGAAACAAAGGTATGGTAGTCGTTAAGGGGTTTTACGTTCGGTGTCTGACCACATACGAACCGCTTCTACTGCGAACGAACTACTGTACCACGTACGTGCATGCGAGTATTACCACTTTATGTAATGTTCGGTACCTCGAGTAATGCATTAGATTACATTCTTGGAGACAAGAAGAAATGTAGAATGTTCCATTTCGTTTTCTCGGCGATTTCTTGTTGTCCAAAAAATCGTCGATATAAACAATTCAAGATGACGAAGCACGTTGTTCTACCCTGACCGTAGATCCAACTGTTGTACAACTGACTTTGCGCTTGAAGTTATGCCAAAGGCGTGTCACGCGATGGCCGACTTTCAAGGTTCAGAGGGAGAAACAGCTTTCTGTGTCCCTCGTCCCCGGGCACCTAACAGGAGATCTTTTGGCGGTGCACTCGCGGGCGAAAAGAAGACACAGAGTCCCGGAGAAAAGTGAACAATCAACGTGCCTCCGCAAACGACCAAACTTGATTACACTTCGTCGCATAAATTCACCCTCAAAGTTAACTTACATTTCCTGAGCCGGGGAACAGGACGAAGTGGAAGAAGAAATAATCACCGTACAAACTCCGACGAAACTTCAGGTTCATAGAGACTCCTTGGAAGTTGCGGGTACAAACCTTGAAGAAAGGAACAAGAATGTCTTACAAGCTGGCGTGCCGGAGATTATAATCGACGATTTTCTGACAAAAAATTCATTCATCCCTTATTGCTAAGGGTGAGGCATCGATTTCTCTTATTCGCATGAAAACTACTTCTCGAAGAATGTTTTAAATGGCGAAATTGTACTTCGCGATAAGGAGCTTGTGGATTTTTATGCAAACTAAAAAAGGTGTAGATCGTTTGAAAGAAACACGAGTAAAAATTAAAATGTACTTCTTCTTTTATTATCTTTAATAGATTGCGAATAAAATGTCTAATGTCTTTACAATTTAGTATTTTAGCTGGTGATTTTTATCATAAATGCATAAAATTTGCTGGTGATAAGGAATTTAGTTGTACGAGCGGATTTTAACAAAGTCATTTGTTTAAATAGAACGTTAAAATACTTCCTGTTGATTTTTCCGAGCGTTGATCCATTTTCCAGCAAAAACGTGGTGAAATGGAATTTTTATTGCAAAGATTCGATATTGCGAAGAGAATTTGATAACGTTTGTACTTGCTGAGTCTTGTTTGAAATTTTCATCCACCGTCGTCTCTACATAGCCGAACCTTCTCGGTAAAAATATAAGGTTTATTTAATAGCGAAGTTTTGACCGAAAGGGTAAAAGTCGGCATCCAAGGCCAAGTCAATAAGCAATAAAGTTTTCGCGTAAAGCGAAAATTTCTTCAGAATATCGACCTTATGCGCACGCAAAGGTCAAGGTAATCGCGGCCGGTCCCGCTTTTGTAAATAAATATTTGCCCGAGAGGCGAACAGGAAGACGTAGGAAAGACAAGGGCTTAAGCCCAGTTTCTATTCCAAGCGAATCCTTTGAAGGTTACTCGGAGAGGAACGCGTCACGGTTTTATTTTAGCATCGACGTTTACCCTGGATCCGCTTGTTTGCGCGGCTCACCCTTTTGTGGCCAGGGAAGCAAGGACGAATCGACTATAGTTCATACAGTTCGCGACCCGGGTCCAGGGACGCGGATCCAAGGCGATCCTTGCTAGAGCTGGAAGGACGTTCCAACAGCGTAAATAACCTCCGGCTGCTGGATTACTCACTCATGGTGGTGTATATAGGTCGAAACCGGCAAGAACTCCAGAAGAATAATAGCTGTCACTTTTATTTATACACTCTCGACGACCTTGCATCCGGCACTGGACCGAGAATATTATTCTATATTTCTACGGTCATCTTTCATACGTCCTCAATCATATTTTCATCCGCTATTCTCAATCGCGACCGCGAAAGCCGGTGTTTCCTTTTTTTAGGGTTTCATTCTGGTGCGTGGAAACTTAAAATAACTCTGCTCTCCTTTAATGAGACATTCTTTTATACGACTATTTTTCTTGTGAATTTCCAACGCGTTTTCCGTACTGCTCTTGACAAGTTTTATTTGAGATTGCTCAGCTTTTAATACGCGTTTTTAAATTCTACGTTGTTTTCTCGGCATGCTCTATTTATTTTTACCATGTCCATAGCAAGTTTAATTTTCTATTGTTTTCTTACCATGCTTTATTTATTTTAACACGGTTTTATTTACATGTATGCAGCTCTTTTTACACGGTCTACTTTTAGGTGATTTTCTTCACGTATTTTATTTACGTTCGCGTGATTTTTGATTCTCTCTCTTTTCTCGTTTCTTTTCCGGTTGATCGCGAAAGCAAAACACGGCTACAGTTGTGCATGCTACTTTAACAATTTACAAGACTTCTATTCCGGGAGATTCACGATTGACAAGTGGACATTGAATGGCCGAGATTGATAAGTTGCTTTACTGACATGCTCCGAGAATAGTACCTGACGGGATCCGGGAGTTCGATAGTGTCTAACTTTTGCAATATTAATCTCGTGCATCTAAAACTGAACATCGTCGAATTAGCGAAAAGCAGGATGACAATGGAAGCTGTGTTCGGGATTAAGATTGTCTCATTTTAATATTAAATTCGTATTGTAAATAATCCAATTTTCGTGGTACATTAAACGGACACACAACAAGTATTTTAATCGAGGTATTTGGCAACCTACGAACTGGACACGTTAAAAATCGTTTGAATGTTTTACTTTAAAAAAATTGTCAAAACGTTATTGTCTAAAGATAGATATTAAAATGTATAAACCGTAGGATCAATTAAGGGTCGAACGGATAATGCAAGAACCTGCGTGACGATTTATCCGTTTATAATTTTATACATTTTGTCGTTTAGTATTTTTCACTAAAACATTGTTCCAGATAGAGAACGAATTTTTTTGCGAGGAACGTAGCGAACTCACTTATTTTGCGGAGGTTTGCTCGCAGTCGGAGGACACAATGCGACCAACCGGAGTAAATATTATAGAATCGGTCCGCGTCCGCGTTTTCAATCGTCGCGCCGCTGGCGTGCCGGCCATAAACATTTTTATTGTTCAGCTTGGAAATATTTTATGACGCGATATCCTTCTGCAGCGCGGTGTCTAACGATCGACTTCAATTGCCGCGGATGAAATGGTCGAAATCAAAGAAACAGTGTTGTGTACCGGAAACACCTACTTGCAGCGATACGACCTCATAACCCGCTGGATGGTCATGCTACGTTTGAACGGCGCTGCGAAATACAAGCTCAAAAGAAATTGTACTCGGACGATATCGTCCAATTTTTCTTTAGCGGCAAGCTTCCGAGAAACGTTTGTTAGAAATTTCTCTCGCACTCGCGAAAACAATTCACGTTACGGTTACACGTACACTCGAATTCTGTTGTTCCATGTTACGAAACGTTCGCACTGTTGATAACTGGGTCAGTCTTATCTTAGACATTAATCGAATTTTCATTATTTTCTAATATGGACAAATAAATTGGACGGAACACTAAAAGTGACAATTTTATAATACTTGGACTGCATTGTAGGTTATATTATATGCACCGCGCTTATCCTGTACTACAGGATATACTATACTATACGAACACTATGGATATACTTATATGTATATTTTTAAGTACAAACAACTAAATTCGTTATTAAACCTGAACACAACTGCATTCAATTTGAAATCTGAGCAAATAAATAAACATTTTTAAATCTTAATAAATACATTAATCTTTCAGTCCATCCATTTTTAAGTCCGCGGAAATAAAAATCATGTTTGTCTGGACAGCCAAATGATTCAATTTAAAATCTCGGCAAATAAATTCATTTTAAATGTGATCAACTTGACCAGATTCTAAAATGAATGTATTTGTACAGATTTAACCAGTTAACCGTGGCGACCTCTTTTCACAGCGCGCACCTGTATGTGTCGCGAAAATCAAGCGATGACGCCAGTGCACACGGGAATGCACGAATCCATCTCAAATTATTTATAATTTTCATTTGTTTGTTTCATTTCGTCTTGCCCTCCAAACATTTTAAACATATTAAAATTTACGAATATAATTTAGTTTTCGCCAGAATTACAATTTAAATATCAAATTGTAACAAAATTTTACGCACGACGGATATAATCGTCATGACACAAAATTCTGCCACATCTCCATGACGGATATAGTCGTCAAACACACTTAACTGGTTAAAACTAAATTTAAAAAAAATGATTTAACTCGATCAGATTTAAAAATGAATTGATTTGTACAGATTTAATAGTAAATGAAGTGAAATCATTTTTAGATCTTCGCAATAGTATATTGATATTGAACTCTGCACGATCGCATAGAATCGTTATGCGAAGTCAGTGTTGAACTCCTAACCAATGCTTCAAACACGCGATAAAAGTCGAAAGCATTCTGCTCTCGCGCCTTAATTAGCAATTTCGTTGAAACTCTGCGGGTCATAGTTGATCCGGGTGATTCTCCGCGAGTAATTCGAGGCGTGCGATCGCCGCGCGTTACAATCGCGAGTTTAATTATGATATGTACACTCGCAAATGCGAGTCGTGTACACACCTGGCCGTGGCGCAATCACCGTGCAGAGTCCACATCGATCGATTTTATTTACTGGGAACGCGCGCGTCAACGAACCTACAGAGAGAAAGCGAGGGGCAGGGGATGCGAATAGGATCCAACAGCCGAGGCCCGAAGCAGATAAATCTTATAGCTGTTTGAACCCGCCGATGCCCGATTACCGTCACTCCGTTCGAAACGCCGGGGGAAAAAAATAACTTGTTGCGCGTGCCACCGTTAAAAAGCCCGAGGAACATATGGGCGTGGAAACGTTTATATTTGTTGCGGTCGACCGCGTTCGAGTCTCCTGAGAGCCCCGCGTTCATTCGGAACCATTCAATAGCAAATTCGCGGATCACCGAGGACAATCTGCCTCGATGGATTATTTATTGTTTGGCCCGTTAAGTCTGCGGGTTTGTCGAATAACAAAAAGAAACCTTTCCTATCTGAAATATTTCTTTCACTTCGATCTACCGCACGGCGCAGTCTCCGTACAGTAAAATGAACTTTCTCGTATCGATATCTTATCGATGAGCATTGCTTCCTATAAATGTCCATGGACCTCGGAATTGACCACCGATATCGAACATTTTTAAAATACCTGTTCTAGATTTGCGTCAATCATACGCACTGTGAAAGTTCTATCGAATTTTTCAAAAAAATTTTTAAACGTTTAAGTCGTATGCTCCAATATTTGAAAAGTGATCGTTTCTTAAGAATGTTTGAGTATCGATGGGAGTCCTTGTAGGATTTTCCGTGCAAAAATGAGAACGAAGTACAGAAGAAAATTAGTTCGTTCGCAGTTAAATTTTCAAGATAATCGTGTTTGGGTAGAAAAGTCTATTTTCCAAATGTTATACTAATTTTCGTTGATTTAAACGAATGAATGAAATTTTGAAGTACATAATTCTAATTTTCATATTTTACCTTGACTAATTGTGTGGTAATTATAACGTTACGTTGAGAACAATTCAGACGCAAACATGTTAAATTTCAGTTACAACCGAAAGTTAATGTCGAAAGTATGCTTCATTAACGGAGCTACCTAAAATTTGTGAACCTGGTGTATCGCGGCGAACGTAGCAGAACATGATATGTGCTCGTTGCCTCTTGACCCTTTTTGACATATACGTGGTGCCGCTTAATTAGTACGCTGCACCGTATAGATCCTCCCTTAAACACGCACGAATACGCAGGCTGGCGAAGTTTCGGGAATTAGAGATAGGCAAACGTGGCGACAGCGTGTACGTGGTTCTGAACTAATAGCGAATGGAACGTAATATGCAGAGTTTCGATTCAACTACCTGAATCTATGTATTTGTAAGAACAATTAACCATCCACCGTTCTGATCCTAACACTCTGCGAATAAGAATATAACACGCGCGATTCTTTGTTGTTCGATTTCTGACACAAGAAATCTGTTGAAATTAATCCAAAATTTATGAAGTACACCCGATTTAATTTTATTTGACCGAACTGACCCAAGTATTACTCAAAAACAATTTACGGACGTTTATGAACACTGGTGCCACCTATTAATATTTAGGAAATATACTCTGTTCAATTTTAGTGTCATTAAAATTCTGTAGGTTCGATTCAACTCGTATTTGTAAGAGATCTTGAAATTCTCGAACTGCTAAACAGCTACATACAGTTCAATGAATTCACTCGTTTTTCTTAGATCGTGCAGTACCCATCTTCTTAGATCGAGCATTTACTGTACATCGCGTCTGTACAGATATTACAATTGTATAAATATTACAACGTCAGGAAAATATTGTGCAGTACAGGGTCGTGTTTAGAAATTAGGTTAACGAGAAGACCGGGTTAAACCCTTGGAAATTAGGGGATGAAAATTTGAACATCGGAAAGGCGGTTTCCCCGTTGCAAGGCCGATTTTCGCTGACCATTGAGCTCATTGCGCAATTACACGCCTCAGTTTATTCAAGTACATCGGTGACTGCTGATCACCGAGTAATCAGGCTCGCGCTAATGACAACTGCACTTTATTAAATAACGAGGGTTCGGAGCGCGCGGGTCGAAGCGACGACGGTAGACGCTGCCAGTCGACGGACACGGCTCACTAGGAAATATTTGACGGCAAATATTTGCGCCGAAAATCGAGCTGAATATATTCGACAGTAATCAGACAGACCATGTTAACTGCGCGATGATGCAAATAATGGCAACGAGACGTGTCTATCAGAGCAAACGCTCGGTCGCGGGACTATCACGGAAATTCTGTCCTACTTCTATCGTCCGGCGACTTAAAGAGATAAAATATAACACAATGACATATTAACCTCTTAACTGCGGAATTTAATTTTAAAAATCCCCCACAGAGTGCGGAATTAAAATTAACCAATGACGTGTATACACGTCGAAAGCAGTTGACCGGTTAAATGTAACTGCATTTGTAACTGCAAAAAATGAAAAAGAAAGTGGCTAAAAACAAACGAATAATTTAGGAATTCCTGCATTCAACGGTCTACAATGATTCCATCGATATTATTCGACAAAATAACCGAACAAAAGTGAAGTACTATCCTCGATTTCCAGTCCGCGATCAAATCTGCGTTGTATAATCACGCGTCGCCCTCGACTTAATTGTATTTTAAGCTCTTGGTGGCATTATTAAACGGTTTTTGTGCGCCGACGTTCCCCGGATCCGGTCCTGCCCATACATTACCAATTCTCCGGCTTTTTTTTCAACGAGGTTAAGCTCATTTCAGATTTACGATACGGTCGCTAATACCACTTTGAATGTCTGATACGTAGCAACGCCGGAAACTCGACGCTGCAGGCTCCCGCTTCCGCTTGGTCGTTTGGAACTTGGCCGATAACACTACGTTGCGAAGCGACCGGCCGGACCAACCCCTCGCGCTACAGTTAATTTATGTTTAATCTCTCGATGCCGACTAATTTTTCCCTCCACAAACTTTTCTCCCCACCCCATTGTTTCGACGTTGTTTCGCGCGACATTTCGACGCTCGTGAAAACAGCATCGACGCTTTATCTGTCTGCTGTATAACTTATGGATTAGGTGCAATAGTAAGTCAGTTTATTTTAAGTGCACAATGAATATTTTAATCAGAATTTAATTATGCCAATTATATTTGGAAAATATCAAGCGAATAAAACTGCGAGTACATCAAAATGTCTTAAAACGTTTGTTTCTCAAAAACATATGTTTAAATATTAGTATAACTTATAAGCGAACAACGAAATTGTGTCTAAAACGTTTTAAACAATTGTTGGAAACCGAAAATCCATTTTACGATTTTCTCTACGATATCGAGTGCATCGTGTTGATTAAACGATTTAAAATCCTCTTTCGTGTAAAAAGCAGATTCGCTGCAAGAGTTAACCCAGAAGTAGCTCTTTGATAGATGCAAAATTAATTAACAAACATGCCGAGACCGCAGTAGCCGATATACAATGAAAATAGAATAATGAAAGACGTCCGAAAATAAAAACATAAAGGGAAAGTGGAAACGATGTCTTAACAAGATTTAATACCCACAGGACTGGGTCGTAGTACCATAAAGAAACTTGTTAGCCTTCTCTGTTCTCGTTTCTCATCCCTTCTTCTTAAATTCCTACATCGCTCGAATCAGTTTTTGCTTCCACTTTAATTAATTTTATGCGATAAGGAAACGCACGTTTAACGCGAGTGTAGACGAAAGATCGCATTCCTCTCTACTACACGACGATTTAGGTCAGTGGAAAATATTAAAACCAAGCCGTTGAAATTGTTTTTAATTACGTGAATATTATTTCTAAAAAAGAAGAGCCGACACGTGGCCATTTTCACACCACTTTTGCTCCGTTCAGAGTACATTATACTCCCACGAATTCTTATCAAACTAATCCTCTTCTACCGCAACACCGAAGAACTTCCAAAACTTTAATTTTTGGTAAGTAAGTTGCTTAACTAGTTTGATAATTCGTAACGGAATAATATACTCTCGAGGCAGCAAAAAACTTTAATGTTTGGCGAGCTAGTTATTTGATAATGTTGGGGCAGAAGAAATTCCAAATAAATTACTCAAACTAATAAATACAAACTGAACTCCTCATATTCGAGAAATCATGATTAAAAATTTTTGATAAAAATTCACAATTTCAATTACTTTTCCAGATACATTCGAGTATCTTGTATACTAAAATCTTGTTAAAATATGATTTTAAATACAGAACGATACACGAAATAATTAAAGAATAATATAATGAACTTTTAGACGACTCGTAAAATGCATCAATTAAACACGAGGGACGCAATGATTGAGCAATGACAACGATCCTCGGACAGATCGCGAGCGTTGTGTAAATTAATGATAGAAACAGGAAGAATTTATGTTGTCGAGAGGTTTCATTACCATCGAAAGAGACTCGATTGCGGTGAATTATCGCGAGGTAGCCTCCGATGATCTTCACCGAATAATTGAGCTCGCTGACACGAATTTCAAGAGAGCGCGAATAACTTTTCGAGGAAGTTTACCGGCGTCGGTGCACACCTCGTAGATTCCGAGTCCACGGTGATATCCGAACGATATTAAACTCAATCTTAAAGGCGCTGTGAGTGTTCTTGCGCCCCTACCCCGATAACTCCGCTGGCCCTCCGACGTCTGACGTTCAACTTCAATAATTACTTCGCATCGGAATTTACAATGTTGACGTTCACCAACAGGGTGTTCTCACCCTCTCTCTCTCCGCTCACCCTTCGCTCACCCTTGCTCCTTATTCCCGGCCGTCCGGTCATCGTGAATTAAACATTTATTAAACTTGCCGATCGCAATAATAAATACGAGCCGCGCGCATTAACTTCCGTCCCTTCCTCTCCGCTGCCCTTGCTGAAACTTTAATTAGTTCCGAGAATGCTAATAAGGGAGCGTTATTGCCCGCCGGGTGAAACCCTTCTCGAATATACTGATCAATCGGGCTGCGAAATCGACACGCGAATGCGATACTTGCTCGTAAGAAAAGTTTCTTTTCTAAACATCTGCGGACTGGATGATTGTTCAGGTTGTCGGCCAACTTAAGGGTTGTTGTTATCAACGATGGACAATTATCCGCGAGAAATGTTTCAATCAATAGATTCGGTACCAAACAGTATTTTTCTTATTAAATAAAATTAGTTCTATTATACGTCAAAGTGACTACAAATTAGTTGTAACATAACGGTGTAATCAAGTAAATAAAAAAAATTACATATCTTGTACCATTACGTTTTTATTTCAACTAAAACTGTTGCTTGATAACCCTTTACATTCGTATCTCTTTTTTTTTGGATCGTGTAAACAAGGAGTTGGGTGTATCTATATCTTCTAGAACTAAAAATAAATTCCACAGTCATATTGCGAATAAACGGATTTTATCGGCAGGAAAAGACACGGGCGAGATTTCGGTGCCGGCCGATTTGCCTTCTGTGCGGATGCACGTGCATTGCCGCAAAGAGAAATCCGGGCTCCTCGGTAATTTTGAATCTGTATGCAGCTGAAGAGGAATCCACGGGCCAATAACGCCCGCGTATTATTATGCAGATTACACCGTAACCCGTATTAGTTCGTTATCACGCCTACATCTTGAGCAGCCAGCGAGAGCGAACCCCATACAGATTGCGCCTGGTATAAAAAAAAAGAAGGAACGGAACCCCCTGCGGGGGTGGAGGCTGATGAAGACACCGGGACGGAACGCGATCAGCATTTCAACCTCGGCTTCGAATTGAACGTTTACCGAAACGATTTCTCGCGGTACGAGTCACTGCTCCCTCGACGAACCTCTCTCTGTCACTCACTCTTTCTCTTTCTCTCTCCTTCTCGGCGAGTTAAATGGCCCGGAGTCTTTGGTCAACGAAACTGATGCACCGATGCACCGGCCCTTGCCGAACGATTGCTCTTTTAAACGACGCGCGACTCACGCGAATCTGGGTCACCTGTGATTAGCACGGGAACCGACAGCGGTTTCTTGTTGACCAATACCTCGAGCCTGAAGACGAACGAAAATTTTCTTTGCCCTATATTCCACGATTTGGAACGTTTCCTGAATCATTTCTAAATCCGTGAGTTGACAAGATTTTAGTCTACAAGACACATCGATCTGTAAAAGTAATCGGAATTGTGAATCTTATCCAACATTTTTAATCATGAGTTTTTCAATAATTTTTGTCGAGAGTAACACGCGCACGCATCTCAAGGGTAACAAAGAATTAAAAATGCCCAGCTTCCACTGATTTAGATTTCTTTAGAAGAAATCAACGATTGCAAAGCAAAAAATCTGAATCCGGTGATTTGGTGTTAATCGAAGCAGAGAGATTAACCGTTTATAAACTCGTCGATCGGAGCGAAGCGTTGAATACCAAAAAACTTTCACTGTTCCAGTGGATCCTATTATATCGTCCGAGGCTCCGCTCCGGGTTCGTCGTGCTTAAAGCCCCGAACTACTTGATAATTGTGTTTCGATTAAAAGTACTTTCGCCCGCTTTTTCGTCCCGATTAAACTGCCAGGAGCATTCTTCTAGCGCCGCGGCTTCGTAACGAAGGGAACTTTTAAATTAGTTTGATATTTCTGGCCGAGACTACGCGCCGCAGTGTACACAGACAGAAGTGGGTTAATAGAGTTCGGCGTTTTTTGAAAAAGCCTGGCCCCGACGCTGTCGCCGCGTCGCAGAGTGCACGGTGAATGGGCCTGTTAATGAACGACACTTCCATTCCTATTAGCAACTTTTAATGACGACGAGCGGTTGACACGTATTAACAAACATCAATCTGTCTGGACCGACTCCGCGAAGGTTGTGGGACGCGTCATTCAAGATTCCACGGGAGCATAAGTTCACGAGCTTCCGAGGTACTTGGAAGGTTCCAAAAATTTCAAGACATCTCCAGAGTTTCTCAAACTTTAAGATACAATCTGGATCTTTATGCAAAATAAAAATTGTTCAAATCGCAAGGAATCAAAGTTAAATACAATTGTATTTTCTTTTTCGATCATCTTAAAACGTTCGGAAATATCTACCGTTAACGAATAATATAAACCATGCTACATAATTGCATGAAAAGCATGAAAAAAATGAAAGAATTACTTTCCAACGTTTTCTGCAAACAATTCTTCTGCCCGCTGCTGCTCGTGCCGTCGCTCGAAACTGGAGCTGCTTTCTTATTGCAGCAGCCTCTTAACGAATGCAACTTGCACGCTTTAATTGCATCGAGCATATCGGGTACTTGTAACGATCATAGGTTAGCCGAGAGGTAATGAACGAATAGGATCTGTCGCGCATTTGGCAGACCAATCCTTTTAGCGTAGGACGTCAAAAATTTTCAATTAAAACGAACAAGGAGGCTAGAGGTTATCGCGGTAGTCGGACAAAGGCCTCCGGTGCGCCATCGAGTCGAACATTATCGATAATAGAACGTGCCGTGTGCAGACTGACACAAAGGCCTCGTTTACCCACGCGTTCACGAGAATCAATCAGTGCCTCGTGATCGATGACATCGTCGCGACAACAACATCGACCGATTTTTCACCGCAAAAAAAAAAACATACGGACACCTGTCCGCGAGCATCACAGGAGTATACACAGGTGAGAGAGGAAAGTGGCAACGGAAACGACACGACACACCGATCTGCCCCTCGGGGTGGCGATCGTTGCAGTTGTTTCCATTTGATGTTTGCTCTCGGCCTGCGTCGATTACGCTGTTGCGTGTTTTTCGATAATGAGACAAGGCCGAACGTGCGTCCGGCAAGCGATTCCGCATATTTGTACGGAGATAACGCGTCAAACGGAAGCAATTCTGCTGTGCAAATCTGTCCTGTGCAAACGCGCAAATAAATGATCGTCGAACGACAGTCTAAATAATGGGCATTACTACGGATCGGCTCTCTCGATTCCCTGGAACTATCGAATCCGCTTCTCTGTCGTCTAATCTTTCTGTCTTAGCACCACTTCCATTTGTCTAACCCTTTGCTGTATGATTTTTTCGTTTTATAGATATGAAATTATGATACCTCATACAATCCTTAAATTTGTAGTAATGGTACTGGGATACCCACCAACTCGCATCAGGTATATAAATTAATTCGTATCATCGCAATTCGTCATTTGAACTTTATCGAATAAATTGTTACAAGCCGTTTTTTTCATAATAACGAAGACGTTCACTTTGTTTACTTAAATTGAATGAGCCAGAGGTTTTTTTGGAAATCTTCTAGTACGCAACGAATTGTTTTGAGACAACTGCTTAGTTGAAGATTAAAGTGAAAGTAGGGCATCCAATATTTGTTTAAACGAGAGGTTAATATCTTTTGTTATTGCGATAGCTATTATCGAAATGCCTAATATTTACTTGATCCATTTTGATAGTCTTCGTATGAACCTCTTGCGGTAATATTTGCTTCACAGTTACAGCGATTAAAAGAGAAAACTACAAGAGAAAAGAATATTTATATTTTTTGTATGGCCACATTTATTTTAATGCTTAAATATTGGTCACAAACGAATCAAATTTTATTTAACTTAACAAGTAAGGGGTAACATTCGTATTTGTTAGACAATAACAAACACATATCGAAATGTCTTCGTAAAGAGGGTTGCAATGATTAAAATCTTTTAAATTATTAAACAATCGTTTCAGGTTTAGACTAATCGTCTTAAGCAGTAATGGAAAGCTATCTCATCTTCTGTAAAGAATCTCAGCCCTGCATGGCTGTAAAAGGCTCGTTTACACCAACTAATGTCGGTACAGCCGTATCGCATCCTGGCATCATTTATAGGCGCACTGTTCATTCATGGTCGCACGTGCACGGTGAATTTTTCAGGAGAATCAGATGCAAAATATCTGTTCCGAAGGGGACTTTATAGAACCGTATCGAACGCTTTTTTAAACTCCTCACGAATTTCTTACGTCCGTCGAGTATGCGTTCCATCGTTTTCAATTGGTCGGCCCGACGCGGCGGCGCGGTGCGGTGCGGTGCGGTGCGATGGTGGCAAGAGAAATTTCTTCGGTCGCTTTTCCCCATGGTGCCCCTAAAAACTGGCTGTGTATCCGACACGCAAATTTATTCATGTTCGGAGCGTGGCCCCATCGAGGGCGAGTAGCATCGAAAAACTGCTCGATAAAACGGAGTATAAATTTCCCCGCGACGAACCCATTATATTCCGAAACGGGCCGTTCAATCATGATTTAGATACTATCCGTGTATCACTGGCCGGCCGGATAAAAAATTCAAATTACAATTTCGTAGATACTGCTCCGCGTCGTGTGGCTTCTCCATTTCACCGTGAAACTGAAAAATACTGCTCGAAATATTTGCTCGAATTCGCCCCTGTCGACCTATTTAAATTTCTATGAGTTACAATTGCGGAGCTGAGCGCCTTTTTGCTACGCTTTTTCACTCGGTTGTGCACAGTGCTTTTCGTGAATACAGACCGTAAGCAAAGTGACCGTACGATTTTAAAGTTGAATGAATTTTTTAAGCAGTTCTTGCAAAAAGTATTGTTTTTCAGTGAAACAGAAATAGGAAATTAATTAATAATATTTTCCGTACGTTGAAACAGCAACCACTTCCGATGCCATTACGGCATCGATTTTTAGAAAGAGCGAAAATCAATTTTTCGGACCCCTACCATCAGACTCGCCTTTAATCAATCAACAGCCAGCATCGGCGCAGCCCCGCCTCCGAGGCAATTCTGTTTCAAACCTGAAACAAGATCGAACAACGGGGTGTTCTGGAGCAGACGTTTCGTCAAACTATCGCCGCCTGTGCCGTTCTACGAGCGAGTCGGGTTCTTCATTTTACAGTAACTTTTGAACAGCGTTGCGCGTATACAGGCTTGTGCAGGATGTACAACGGTCGCTCCTGGGACTCGTATAGCCCGGTATACTTTGTATTCCGTGTGCGCGCGAGAAAACGCTGTTATGATGGTGGTCCATCCCGTGGGAGAATGGAGAGAAGCTGGATGAAACGTCGGGGAGGATCCTGGAGCGAAGGGAGACACGGGGAAAGAAGAACGCGAAAGAGCGAAGGTGCACGGTTTTATTAACGTTCCCCGAGTTAAAAAGCGTACCGGCTCCCCGGCTCCCCGACCCGTGGACCCGCTTCCGAGTATAATTAAATGTTTCCAGGCCGGCGTAACAATAATTTCAACGCCACAGGCCCCGTTTTTCTTCGCGCGTCGCGAAATTTAATTGCGTCCGCTTGAAAGATACTAAAAGATAAGGATAAATTATACCGAGGAACTCACGGGCTGGGACAAAGTGGCCCAGGACTTCTACACTGATGTAACCACCAATCGTGAAATAAAGACTCTTTTGTTGCGGATGCAATCGCCTCGGCAATTTCACCGAAATTCTGCGAGCGGCAATGCATCGCGAAACTTCTGCTCGACTGCATATTGATTATTCGAGAGCTCCTTTGTGGGAGAAGCACAGTCATTCGAGCTTCGTACTTGGATATTCTGTTTGCCGGATAATTCAGTTAGCCGAGCTGACAGTGTCCTTTTGCCTTTTTACTTTCTTCGGGACGCGCTGCACCTCTTTTGCATACTTCCAAAATGATAATGAATTTTCAACGTTGTCACGTGACGCTTGTCTCGACTGTTTTCTGTTCTACAGTTCACTCGTGCAGCTACTTCTTCCAATTTGTATCGTTACGTATTCCTTTTTTTCTTATTTACGGTTTTACGGTTTAAAGTTTTCATTTTGTTCTACAAAAGTAAAGGCAACAGGTTTCTTTGAGCGATTGTGGGTCTGTAGTTTGTATCAGCGAATTTTTTAGAAATTGCTCTAATTTCAAGATACAGAGGCTACTTGACATTCGGTTCTTATCTGACACCAAATAATTATTCTCAGATTATAAACCAAGAGATGTAATACTTTCATTAGAGAGAGAGAGAGAGAGAGAGAGAGAGAGAGAGTATAGCAAACATCTTTAAATTATCTATTAATACTCACAGTACAATAAGAAATGTATGTTCATTCTTCCAAATAAAAATTCGCAACAGTAATAAACTGAAAACCCTAAATAGCATCTAGTGTACACATTGCTCGATATTTCGTTCAGCAGAACGTTCCATCGGTAAATTTTTGTTGAACTAATATACGACTGAAAATTCCATTTGCCCGGGGTTCCATTAAAAACCAATTTATTAGTAGAACGGCGCGACCAGAAACGTAGACGACCGGTCGATAGACGCGATTCTCGTTGAAACTAACGTCCCGGTTACCTTGTTAACTTTATTGGAACAATACTTTAATGCGAGGCTCGTAAAATACAAACTCCCTTGGCTCGCGAAGAACCGCAGCCGAGGTTCTATTAGGAAGTTCGTGCTAAACGACGATTATTCGGAATTTCGCGCTCTCTGCTCCCCTACACCCTGTGAACTTCCCTTAATTTTGCGAGATCCCAACCGAACGACATCGACGCATATTACAAGATTCAATTGTCGAAATTGGCGCGAGGATCCATTTGCCGGGCAATTCCGAGCGAGAAGTATTTATGATCGAAATTCAGGTGTCGGTCGATCTTGCGGTTGCCCAAACTCTGTATGGGTTCAGTCGATAACTTTAGTAGCTAATAACGTTGATAACGAGCACTCGTTCATTATTACATTTCGTCGGACACTGTATTCATCTGCCGTTGCTTTTAGCACAACTTATCTCAATCTGCCCTCAGTATTCGAGACACATTTGTATCATATATTGTACTATTTTTGAAATAAGTATTTAAAATAAATTGATTCGACCGAATGATACAATTTGATCATCAAAATTTCATTGTACCCGTTATTTTCGGAATTTTAGGAAAGGTTTTATCGATCTTGTTAGCCGCAATTGGTCTGCGGATTTTATGCGTTTAGGGTAAAAAGATTAAAATAATTCAAGGACGTCGTTATAATATCAGCAACTTATAAATAGTATTAAATAAAGGAATAGAAGAGCCAGAGTCTTTAATTATTTAGACTGTGATTCTTTATGCAAATATTGAAACGATTAGTTTTTATGGGCTAATTTGTATAAAACAGGATTGAAAAATCAGCTCGTTTATTTTTTAATTCATACATAATTCTAGGAAGCTCTGCGCTAAAACAATAAAATATAAAAATAAATAAAAGTGTTAAGTATGCTGAAAGAGGTTCGTAAAACTTTTATTATATATTTTAATATAACAGAACCTCCGCCAGGGAGAGCGTATTTCCCTCGAATAGCAGGTTTTATAAAGTGCATAAAAATCTATGAAATGCATCAATCACCGCTTACATGCACACAGTGCGCATTACTGTCTCTAGAAACTGCTAATACGGTCGATATGCAAAACAGCCATAAAGAAGAAACACGGACATAAAATGCTCATGCGGAGTAGCGTTAGCATGATCAAATGAAACAATAACGCGTTCTGGTGCAGTACAGACTGCATTTGCTCGTAAAATGTTCTAATAAAGCGTCTCGAACGTGTGGCAACCGGAGATTACTCGGAATTCCCTTGGACCTCTATTATCAAAGTTCGGAGATCCTCTACGAGCGGAACCGATGTCTCCCACGATACGAGAACCGTTGCTCTATAAATTTTCCATCGTACGAAAACAGTCTGGTTCTATCACCGCCGTAGCTCTGGAGACACCTGATCGAAATGATCGCTAATGTCGCGAGTCAAACGCAATTAACAGAGAATTGCCGTTCACGATAGCTGGTAGAAAGAACCCCGAGGATCGTTGACACAGAAGTTCCACCGCATATTAAGTCAAGGATGGTGCTGATTTGGTTACAGAGCTGCGATCCGAGCCGCATCCTGCTGCATCGCCGGTCGCAGCCGCAATGCAACACGCGCAGGACTCGACGATGAATCTGCATCAAGTGAACGGTGGGGGGGGGGGGGGGGGGAGGATCGGACCACCTCCATACTACATGAACGAGGATCTGATCAAAGTATTATTCGTCAAATTGCATTATTTCATTTGTACAATCGTTACCGGATTTTTTCATCGAAATCCTTTGCTCCCCGCAATTTCACAAATCCACCATTTTTCCCGTATTTTGATGTGGATTTCACGGCGCGAAGATTCTTTGTTTTTGGAACTAACGTATTTGTTGATCGATTGTACAACGAAACAATTTATATGTAAAAATAGAATTTATGTATAAAAAACATTTCTCTGACTCTCCCAGTTAGAAGAAATAATTGTCTAGCCTGTTTTCAAGCGAGACACCCGGCGTACAATAAATAACGGCATTCGCATCCTACGAGAATTGAAAATGCCTGAAAAACTTCTATACACTCGACGAAAGAGCAGGTTTAATGTCCTTTGAGCACTCCGTCCGTTGCAACGTAAATACAGTGCGCTTTATAACAGTCTCCTTATCAAGATTATTTAAATTGCTTTAATAAAAAGGTAAAAATCCCGCAGCTTTGTAATCCAAAGCTTCTCCGAGGTTGTGCAGCTCTCCGAGGTCGATGCTGGTATCCAGAAATTGGTTTTTCCCTTCGTTATATACAGCAAGAAAAACCCGACGGAATAATAGAAGAACACAGTAGATAACGTCAGAGACGAAAAACAAATGGGTGGAACGATAAGAATCGGCATTGTCGATTTCACATTCGAATAAGCGAGCGTTTATTCGAGTCTCGGAAACAGAGCAGTCGAGTGTAGTATTTTGCGATTCAATGGCGGGTGATTGACTTGAAAATCGAAAGCTCCTGGAGTCGTTGGTTTTCTCTATTCCCCTCTTCGGCCGCGCGATTAAGCTTCCTTTTCCGAGGAAGGAGGAGAGGTCCTCGAGACTCACGTAATCCTGAACGTATACGCCGCGTACGTACAGTAAAAATGATAGTTTAATGATAGTTGAAGCGATTGCAAAAACCTGTTTGCATTTTAAAAGGGTCTTTAAAAGTGGCGCGTACGGCCTCAGGTGTGCCCTCCTTCGAACGGGATATCGAGTTTTGTGATTTTAATTTAGAGGGGATTCATTGTGACGTACGAGATATCGACAGACCATACTTTTATCTTTAAGATCTTTTTATTGTCGAAATCTAAATTTTCCCTTAAAGTAACGAACTATCTGAAAAAGAAACTTCTGGTCGAACAGCTGTGCAAGAATATATTGTCGATATCCATGGAAATGTTACAATACTTAGAAAGATTGTTTATTTTGGAGTTGAAACGTGCACATAAAACCGCACGACCAAAGATCGGCTCCCCCGAGTTTACCCGAATAGCGTTTCGCATCGAAGCGTGACGAATCGCGGTGCGCCCAAAATCATCTTTAAACTGTACAGAAGAAACTGAAATCGAAAATCCGTGCTAAAATTGAAAGCGCTGGACAATAATTCTTGTCGGGCACGTGGATAGGAAATCAGTTTCGAGATCTCGGATTTGAAGATCAACGCGTCGATCCAGAAAGCGGAGGGGTAAGTAGATACGGTCTATCCAGCAGTCCGAGCGGATTTACCAGAATATACGGCGACAGTGGCCGAAGAGTCGCTCCGTGATCAGACTCTGTACAACCTGGGATTCTGTTTGCCACGGGATGACGGCGGACGATGGTCGACACATGGCATCGGAAGCTCTGGACATTTTTGTAAAGCGCTTTCTCTCTCTTCTCGTCCCGTGGACCTCGATTTTCTTGTCGACGGGAGGACGGGGCTCGTGGACGCAAACGCGTTGATGCAGCGGTGCGTTCCGAGCGACAAAAGCGAACGGACGGGAGTACATACGCAGACGTGAATTTGCCTTGGCACAATGGCCCAATCAGAACGCAAACAACGCCCGTTTTGGCCTGCCTCGGAATCGGTACTGTAAACTGCCGGAACATTTTGGTTTTTGCTACGTTTCGTCCCATAACACGATTATTAAAATGCTCATGTACGGTTCCGGCTCTAGGAAGCTTCGACGCTAGAACTATCGAGCCCTGATGTATATTCCTCTATTATAATAACAGGATCGAATTGTGTGTGTGCGATTCGTTAAAAACGTAAAACTTTTACACACTTGCCCCTTTCATCGTGAATGCATAAAATCTCTGATCTAGCAATATTTGATAGGATTTTCATTTAAATAGAGAACTGGTACGGAACGCGTTAAATGTTCCAGATACATATGCACCAATTTATTACCAGCCGTGGTTGTTACTTCGGTGCACGTCTATGCGGTAGATCGTCGCGAACGTTCCAACAAGTTAAGAGTGGAAATTTTAAACGGCGTTAGGTGCCGTGATCGCGTCAATGATTAGCTTTCCACCGCGAATCGGATCGGATCGCCGACATCTCGGCAGGTTAAAGAAGATTTACGGAACCGCTGCGCTGCCCTCCCGGGCATCGGAACCCGTGACAGCTCGAGTTTTTACGGAATTGGATTGTAGCGAGATTTATGCGCGGGCTTCCTTGCCCCGTGTCGAGCCGAGGATTAATTAAGGGGCGTTAATTAAAATTCACCGGGAAATGCAAATCAGGTTCGATCGTGGGCATCGATGTTGCGGGGCGCTGTTCATCAGGCATCGATTTTATTAATTCCGGTATTGTTTCCGGCCTCCCGATGGAATACTTTCCATCGCGCGACGGCTCAAGATACCATCAGCTATTTTTATCCTTTCCCAAGTCAACATTTCCTCGGCGCAAACTCTGGCCACTTTGCGACCATTTTCTAGACGTTCGTTTCATGTACTGTCGAAATTATGGTACGACAATGTGCTGGTTGCTGACGTACAGTAGAATCCCATGGAATCTAACCAGTTTCCGATAGGAAATGAGAATAAAATGATCAAAATCAATTTCTTAGATCGTACAGTTTCCGTATCTCAGATCGAATATTTATTGAACTTCAATTTATTCTATCGCTGGAGCACGTAGTTCATTTGAGATTCAATAAAATTAGTCTTTATTTTATCTGCTACGTGATGTAAACTTATATTACATAAAAAAACAACCCAGAGTAATAATATTGAAGGATCCACGCTTAGAAAAATCGAATATCATTAAAGTACGATTTTCTATCGTGAAGCTATAACAGTTTAAGTACCGACAATCTCACTCACCGAAGATTTTTCTCAATTTTTCGCCTAATTCTTGAAATTATGTTAAAACGTCGCCACCTGATTTCAATTTAAAATTCGGAAATCATATTAAATTGGTTAAAAAGTTCTCTCGTTTCTCTCTCTCTCTCTTTCTTTCAGCTGTGGAGTTTGCATTTCAATGCATGAATAAATAAATAAATTATTCTTTGGTTTGTTACATCGGCTGCGATACGACCGAACACGTAATTCCATAAATTGCATGAAAAACATTATTTGTTTGACCGCAACCGAACACAACTAACGATTTATTCGCCGATTTTTCCGATTGTCTAGGAAACGTTCCATAAATTTCACAAAAATCATTATTTGTTTTAACTCGATCGAATACAACTAATAATTCGTCTGGTCATTCGTGTTCGGGCATCTAGGAAATGTTTGATCGATTCTTGGAGCATATTGACCTAATCGAATTAGTCCGCGTGAACGCCGGCAATTACTCAACAAAACTTTTCACGGTAATTAAATTTCGAAAATCCTTTGGATCGACCACTTCATCCCATTATCCCATTCCATTCGGATTCCCCGTGTAATCGGGAACGACCGAATAACGGGCTTAAGACGGCGAAATTGTAATTCGCAGTGTATCGGACTTTCTCCCATCCCCGTTCTTTTTTTTTAACTATTCTTCGGACTACTTTAACGTAATTGCGAAAAGCTTCGTGAATGTCTTTAAGCGAGACAAAGGAGAGAGAGAGAGAGAAAGAGAGAGAGAGAGAGAGAGAGAGAGAGAGAGAGAGAGAGAGAGAGAGAGAGAGAGAGAGAGAGTGGGAGAATGAGAGTTCCTTCGAATCCTGTCCGCAAATAAATGTCGGCTAAATCGGGCGTCTGCATTGTCGACCGGGAGAAAAGCGCATTTCCCAATTGTACACCTTTATGTTTCCCTTTTACGGGTTGTCACGACGAATTTAAGTGCGGTTAGGCGGTTAATTCGATCAGACCCGCCCCGTTTCTTCCAATCAACTTGGCCAGGCCCCGTAAATCAGTTATCGATTAAGGAGATGAGAGAAGAAAGAAAAACAAAGAAAAAAAGTAACCGAGACTCGAGGAAGGCGGATCCAAGTTATGGAATTTGAGACGGGATTGGCCCCCGACGAAATTAACGTTCCTCGCTTGTTCGACGGTTTTACGGGCATCCGAAAAAGCCGGGCCGATAAATAACCGAGATACATCCAGAACAAACTCTATATTAAGTAGATACCGTTCGACGAAATTCAGGATAAAGAATTTCCACGTCATAGCCGTGCTTCGAACAATGAAATCCTCCGATCGATGAAACAGCATTTTACAGAGATGAAAATAGACAAATATTGTTGCACCGCTCTGGCAGTATATCGAGGTATCCATTTGATATTCCAAGTTATGGTAGTGTAATAATAATTTTAGAACGTGCAAGGTGCCGAACGAATTTTGCGATTTTTACAAGAAAAGAGGACGGGGTATCGCGAAAATCGATTCGAGGAGCGAATCGTGGTTCTCCCGGCTAGTCGCGTAATCATACTCGGGGAAAATCAATAGGGGCCAATTCGGGAAGGTTCTTAAACCGTCGGGAAAACAGTTAGTGGACGATATTTCTCCGAGGGTCTCTCGATGGCCCGACCCGGCCCGAATCGGCACGAGGAGGAGACCTGGAAGATCTTATGCTCATTGAGTCGCCAATCCCCTCCGGAGACAGGGTAACAAAGGGTTTCCTGATTCGATTCTGGTTATTAGCGGGCGACAGAGTTTGTTTAACTGGCTTTATTACGCTGTTTCACAATTACTTCTCTTATTACGACAGTTTGCCCGCGACAAATGCGGCAGGGTGCTCCGCCGCGCCGAGCCGCACCGCCCCGCACCGCACCGGCTAGCTCTTCTGATCGATTCAGCGACTGTGAACCTTCCCGGTCGTGTGAACGGTGAACTTGAGAGGTCTTACCACTTCGATACGGCTTCCGAAAAGCGATCTTTCTTTTCCAGTTTCTTGTTGCGTCGCGTTTAAAGACGGCGAGATATAAAATGTCCTGAAGGCACTTGGGAAAACGATCATTTTAGATTAACCCGTTAACTGCACTTGTGTGGTTAATTACCGGTGTGCTTAATTTAAGGTGGCATTATTTTGTGCTTTTTTCTTTTTGCACCGCAGCCTCTGTGACTTCGTGTAATATGAAATTCCAATTTTTTACTACACGACGCGTATATTTATACCCAAGTATATGTATACTGCATCTACAGTTTTCAAATTTTTATAATGCTTTCATTTCACAATCGACACACGCGTTAATAACAATTGTGCTAGGGTATTAGTGGAGTTTTACCAGTGTAAAATTCCACCGATTTCCTTCCGATTGGAAGGAATTGATACGTTTAATCTTCCACGCGAAAGATTTCCATTGTTTCGTGGTTCAGTTGTATTCCTCTGCAAGCGCTTCAGCAGGGCCGTCACGTCACTTTTTAATTCAAGCCGTCAGCTTGTTGCTCGCCTTTCTTTTTTCCGCCCTCTTCCCTCCGATCTCTCTTCCTATTTTGGTTTTATTTGATCTCACAACATTGATTTCACCGATTCGTCGTATCGAAAAACGCCGACCCGATATTAATGCCGAGCGGCAATAAAGAATTTTTTTATTTCCCCGACGGAAGTGGCTGCGCCCGTTAAATAACTACCTGGGGGCCATCACCAATCGCATGGGTCGGTTTCACCGACAAATTTTCCCTGGCCGAGAGGAAAAAAGACCAATCGCACCGACGCGACGTGGCGCCCGCACAAAAATAAACATTCCAATTGATTTTATCATATCTGCTATCTCTGGTCGCTCGAACCTTTTCGACTCCTTTGTACGAGAGCCGGTCAAATGTTGACCGAATTTTGTACTATGTACGGGCATAGTTGTTTTCATGGAGGTGACACCAAATGGAGGTTCCAGTACGCTTGTCTTGTAAAAAATTGAAGTTTTATACATGTAAAAGTAGTATCATGTATACATCTTTATCCGGAGGATCTATATGTATAAATCAAATCGACGAACGCAGCCAGGTTCATGCGACTTACTCCAGGGTTGAAGAAAGCTTTGCAATTTTCCTGACAATCGAATATACTGCTCGAAATCAGCGGGACTCGTGTCAGTTGGATTGAAAAATTACAAGAAAGGAAAATCGTGCGGTCCTCGGTGGAACATCGAGCACGTTCGATCAACAATGGTAATCGTCGGTCCCGAGGAACTCGCGTTCTCCTCGAGAAGCAAATTCGCCGGAATCGAGAAAGAATCGCCCCAGATGTCAGCCTAATCGGCAGCGATTTACCTTCCTCGAAGCGAGAGCTTGCGTTGTTCCACGGGGGTCGGGACCGTGTATAAATTCTCCTTGTTTCCCTCCTCCGCTGTTTTATCGTCGGGCTCCGCGAAACAATGATCGGGGCTTCGCCGTTTTAAAAGCTCCGCTGTGCTTCCTTACAAAACCTCGACACATCGGAAACCGAAAATCTCATTCTCGAGTACAAAAAATCAAAAAACAGGCACGGACATTGTCATCGCAAGATATTCAAGAAACAAATATTTCTTGATTATTTTGTTCAATTACGTCAAGAAGAATGAGACCGTAATTGTTTTTATTTTTACAAATAAGTATTAACTTTTTTTTCTTTGCATCATTTCAGTCCTCGACCGTTACCGAACACTGTGTTGATTTTTTTAGAAATTACTTCAGCTTTCAACTTTGTGCTGACTTTTCTATACGTCAGTTAATCCTTTGACTATATCTGACTACTTTCTGTTATTTCTCTCCACATTCAGGTTTTTGCTGTGGCCGACCATTCCCGATTCAACAATCGGTTGGTTAATGCTGAACACAAAGTGTTCATTTCCCTAAAATAATTTAATGCTCTGGTTATCGCTGACCACATTCTGTTGATATTTCTCCGAATAATTCAATTCGATCGATATTGTAGGCCACTTTAGATCGATGTTTCTGCAGATTATTTAATTCATCGGTCATCGTTGATCACAATCTGTTCGTGTTTATCCAGTTATTTAATTTATCGGCTACTGTTGACCACAGCCTGTTCATGTTCCTCCAAATTATTTCATTCGTCCACTATAGTTCACCATTTATCCAATTTCCTAATTAGATCCCGTATCATTGTAGTTGCTAATCAGAACACGATCTTCGTTCAAAATCAAAGAAAGTTTAGCTAAGACTGACTCGCTGGCGTTTAAAATTTATAAATAATTTTTGGTCACATAATCTTCTATTTTTCCTTACAGTGTTTTGTTTGGACCGCCGCGCCGTCGGGAAAACACGGAGAGTCTTCCCAGAATATGTCACCATCAAGAACAACGTTTTCACGGAAAACAAGGTATGTACTGGTAACTGCAGATTGCTTAGGACTACTCACGAGTTTACGAGTTTGAGATACTTTACGTCATTGACCAAAATGTTTATCGTACGCCAATAATTTTCTCTTCGCGAAGTTGATATTTTTCACTGTGTTCTACAAATCGATGTCATCGTAGTACTCGTATAATTTGAAGTTCAATACAATAATAACAGAGCGCATTCAAATGTAAGAATGCGTTGCAAGGTTTCATCCTTCAAATCTATAATAACTGAAAAAATCCATACACTCAAAATATTATTTCGTCGGGGCAATCTTCTCCTGGTACACTTCAATTTATTCTATCGTGCTGGAAGCACATATTTCATTTGAAGTTTAAGACATCGCCTTTAAGGCGGTTGTTGTAAAGGGGAGGCTTCATTCTTCAAATCTATACCGATCAAAAACTCCACACAACGAATTGTGGTTTAGCGAGGTAATCTTCTCGTGGTATACTTCAATTTATTCCATCGCTGATAACACATATTTTATTTCAAGTTAAATAAAATGGCGGTAGCACAGCTTTTCATTAAAAGTTTAATAAATCGACGGTAAAAGATCGTGTATCAAAATTTAAGGGTTCGTTGTATAGGGGCTTCGTTCTTGAATCCATAGTAATTAACAGAATCACGAGGTACCAATTTGCTTAGGAAAACACAGAGAGTTTTCCCAGAATGTTGTCATCGAGAACAATATTTTCCAGGAAAACAATGTAACTGCGAGGATCGCTCGCGAACGAGTTTACGAGTTTGAGAATCGTGATTTACGAAAATGTTGATCATACGTCGATACTTTTTCTGTTCAGCCACTTTCTGTGTCGTGCAATCGATGTTATCGCAGAGGAACGGATCCGCGAGGAGCTACGTACTTTTCCGCCGGTTGATAGAGTCGGTTCCTTCGTAAGGAAAAACCTTAGGAAAATGAGTGATGATTACCGAATCGGATGGTAGAAGGGAGGATACGTCGAACGAACCAATCAGAGTTTCCCGAAGATGAGCGCATCGGAAAGTTGCTCGATTCCCGTCGGAAAAGAGGCGGCGCGTTTCCATCGAGCGCCGCTGCTGCTGCGCGTTCTGCTACAAATGAGATCGATTCCGCTCGAACGATCTTTCGTTGCAATGCGATTGCGTTCCGCGCTGCATGAGTCATTCCGCGACGAACCGCGCGCTCGCTACGGGAAGCCTCGTATTTTCCAACTTTTGTCAAACTCCCGGCAATTTGATAGTCTCCGGGAACCAGTTCCGCTGAAATTACAACTTCCCCTGTCCAAACTATTCCGGAGATGCACGGTCGCCCGCTTTTCTGTATACGTATCAGGCGCAAATACGAAAAGCATATCGCTCCGAGCCGGAAAAATAAGGAATCCTCGATGCCACGCGATGGGAACATGCCTCGTCGAATCAACGCGCACTGCGTCCTCGAAGCCAATAATTTCAATCTGTTGGTTCATTGAAAAAATCTCGATACGATTTTCGGTTTTCTTCAACTTCTGCTCTTTATTACATTAAATGTTACATTAAAATGATTATTATTGAATTAATTTGTACTATTTGTTCTACATAATGTGCGCATGCAAAGAATAATTTTTTTAATAAATATAATTCGCATTATTTTAGTAACGTTTATACGATAATCTTGAAACACCCTCTTTCACCTCGAGTCGTTAATTTTACATTTTTCCGTAGTCACGTTTAAATAATGGAAAAAAATGGAAGGCAATCGACTCGGAGAATGTTTATTTTGCATAAAGATCCACAGTCTACACAGGAGTCGAGTTAAGAATGATATAACAGTATTTATAAATTCTTCAAGCATTTCTACGGTTTCACAACCGACCCAGCCAATCCGTCGCGAACACATAAAATCTACTTATAACGCGTTTGTTAGCGTTTGGGTAAATTGTGCCAGCCACGCTACATTTTCTTATCAAAAACATATAGAGCGCAAAGCGTGGAACGTGGATCGCGAAGAAACGGCGCTCACCGTCAAGAGTTAATTATTTCATCAATTTCTTTGGACACGAAGGTGTCTCTAACACCTTGCAATAACAGTTTCGCGAGTAAGGTTCCCAGCGACTCGTTAACCGAGACAAAAGAGCTTACGCTCGTCGCGTCGCGGGTGAAACGGAAGTCCCATGTCTGGGGCGTTAATCCCCGCTCGTCGGGTATGCTGGCAAGAAGCAACCCGGGCAGAGTATAGTGAAACGACTCCGTTGTAAACTGCATTCGCGCGTATTTGCGACACGAGTTCGGAACGCATTCGACAGAGCGTTCCAGGAGGGAGCCAGCCGGCTGACATCGGGACACCGCTTCTCCCCCAAGGTGCCTTGCACACCTAAGAACGTGACACGAGCAGGTGAGTGCTCCGTCAACATCGATAAATTCGACGCGGTTTAGCATCCAGACTGCTCTTGATCCGCGGACGACCCGCGTCCTCGTCGCTGCTCCAAAGGACAAGCTCAAAATGCGCTTGCGAATTGCGCTGAAGAAGTTTCCCGTGCAAACTGCGCGTCTCCGAAAAACGTCCCGGTTTTCGCGATCCAGCCTCGCGCATCTACTCAAACACACACTCTCGAACGCGTCCTGAATTGACGAGAATCCTCGCATTTTCACCGTTCGTCCCTTCTGTGCTAACCTCTAATTTTCTGCGCAAGTTTTTCTCGCAGATAAAAAGATTTAAAAAGGTATGAAACAGGAAATAGTTTTGCTCTTATTTTTAAATTGTAGGTGACTACCAATTTTTTTCATGGATGAAAGCGTGTGTCGAGACAAATTCACTCGTGTACGAGACAATGATTTTCAAGGTCTCGCGAGATTGGAAGTGAGAGAAACATGTAAGAATCCGCAGTGTTTACAGATAAATGAGGAATATGGTGCTATAAAAGCTTGTAACTTTTTCTCTTTCCGTTACCCGATATTAATCAAATATAAATCGAGTTGCATATTCGAAACCATTGTTCTACATGCGAACGTGGTTACGTGTAACTATGTCAAGATCTGAAGTATTCGATACGCTCCAATTTGTGTCGCTTTAATTTAAGCTGAAAAGGTTTGTTTTAACTGACAAAAACAATTGTAATTAAAAGAATCGGAAATCCATCATTTCGACAGATTCGGTTTTGTTCTAGCGTTAATGCACTGTAATGTACTGTACCTCTCCTCTCAGAACAGAAATTAGAGGGAGGCGAGTAACATACATATATGTGTTAACCTCGTAGGTTACGATCAATTGAGTCGTTCTTCATTTTATCGGACTCTTTCTTCCCGCTTCGAGTTCCTTCACTCGGCGAACTATCGTGAATCTATCCAAAAGGAAACAGGCTGTGGAATCGATTTCTCCCCGATAAAAAATCACCCTCGCATCCCTGGCTACCTGGCCTTGTTTTCTACTCGCTTAAGCAAGCCCCGAGGTCGCTAGAAAGTGTTCCGCGGTAGTCGAGGTCATCGTCGTCTCTCGTCTCGCTTTTCCATCGAGCGGTTTTCTCCTCTCGGTCCCTCGGAAAAATGTCCGCCCCATCGCGATAGATAAATCGTCTCGCGGTGTCAGCAAGTGTTGCGTTACCGTTCGAATTAGCCCCGATTAAGATTGCCCGGCCGATAATTAATCTCCCTGGACGGTAACGAGCCCCGCTAATCTGATATCGCTTATGCATCGAGTGCGCGCGAAGAAAGCTGCTTTCGATACCTCCTTTCATACGAGCCCCGGGGAAGAAGTCCTTGAAGATTCTTTTCTGGATTATTTCCAGCCCAGAAAAGTCCTTAGACCGAGAGCCCCGGTCTTAAAGTATGATTAATCTTTCCCTTACAGGGGCTCGAAGCTTCTCGGCAGACTGTTAATCTTTATCAATACCGCTAGGACCGTGCAATAGCCTCCCAACGAACGATAATCTAGTTGCAGACTGCACCGAGTTTCGCGATCCTCCGCATTATAGTAAATACCTTTTTGCGCTCTTTCGACTGGAAATTTTATGCGTTCGCCGCGAAAACTAATTGGCCGAACACAAACCTGTGGAGACATTAGAAGTATTGCGCGATGCTTTCATATGTGTAATACAAGAATTACTTAGTTTCCCAATTTCACTTGATAAGAATATTTGAAAGCATTGCCACAATTGCATAGTTACGAAAATGAACTGCCAGCCAGGGGATCTTTGGATTCTGGATATCCGCGGGAATTAACGGGGGTAGTTTCCAAGGATTTCCCAAGATCGTGAAAAAATCGACTGCCAGGAGGACGGTTCGTTCCCAACAGGGATTCTGCGACAACGACGCCCGTCGCGACGGTAAATCTCCCCCGAAAAAAAGTCCTGTCCCGCTCGAGGGACGTCCCGGCGTCGCAGTTGGACAAAAGTTTGCCGGTCGCGGCACGGCGGCTCTCAGAGCACGTTTCGCCGCATTTATCTAGATGTATCTTCTAGTTCGGCACGGGACAGAAATATGGGAATGGGAATTGAGTTTGGGCGTGGATGGACAACCTATACTCGTCGTGACTCAACCTCTCCCCCTTCGACACGCAATCAGTGTCCCCGGGAACGACGCCGCGCGATAACACTTACGCAATTCGATAGCGCTTACTGCGTCCGTCAAACCGGGTGTGACGCGGTCATTTCGGCGACCATCTTGGTCGAAATGCAAAGCGTTCTCAAAATTTCGCGGATCAACGTAGCACTAAAAGGCGGGGCTGAACTTTCACTCAGGAGACGAACAATTTTCGACTTTTCTGAATGTAATTATTATACAATTCGACGAAAAAATGATAAAACAGGGAACGCTGACATATTTGTTTCCAAACATAGGAGTGCGTACGACGTAGTATGCGGATCCGCTAGATCTGGGTTAGGTCTTGGATTCCTTGCAACAGAATTTAAAGTTTTATTGTATAATATTAGATTCAGAAAAGTTGACAATTTTTGGTCCCTCGAGTGGAAGTTTAGCCAAAGACGGGGATCGAAAGGAACAGTTATGTTTCGTTTCACCTGTAGCTGCGGTAACCGTATCAAATCCACGGTTGAGTTTTGAAATATTCGAGTACACGGCCGCCTCGGCGAGCAATGACAACGATAATCGACCATTTCCAGTAGGAGCTGCTGGTCGGGGAAGCGGAGCTCGCGCGGCGGTGCATTTATAACGACAAGCATACATTGACATAAAAATGCCGAAGGAACGGTTGGTACCGGACTGTTTTCATGTAGTTCACGCGACCCCGGACAAATTCTCTGGCGGGTTTGCTCGAGTTATGCATTGGTATTTCTATTCGTGTAGGTGGAAGCGATTTCGAGAAGTTCTCCCGGGTAAACAGGGTCGGGGCGACGCGGCGCGGCGACTGGGGAGAAATTGCAAATAAAAGACGGATCCGCGGCGGCGTTTTATTGCAACTTTCCATCCCCCTTCTAAACGGGAGCCGCGCGAGGGATGCAACGTTCTCGAATATAAAGGAGATATCACCTCGCCGAGTGAAACGGAAGCGTTACCAGTACCGTTCGCGCTGGAATAAAACGAAAAAAAAACAAGCGGAAGGAACTCTCGTCTCATCGTTTCATTGATTAAAATTGGAGATCGCCGCGCGAAAGGGAAACGTACATGCCGAAGTAAAACGTACGACTCGGTTCTTGCTGAACAACGCCACCGAGCGGTCAATCCGATCGGTGGCTGCATCCAATATTCGAGTGCAATGCTTAACCGATAAGATGACCGGAGAATCGTTAACAATTTTTTCGCGTTAGAAGCATGATTCAGAGGGCCGTGCGGCGCATTCAGTTTGCTCGCATTGTTCCGCGCCAAACCCGAAATCGTGGACACCGCCGGAATATGGGATGAGGGCTGCCGGTCCGGGGAACGGCAAACAAATGGAGGAAAGCGTAGACAGAGAGACGCCGATTAAACAGGGGGCGAAAGGGGGGGTTGCTGGTGGAATAGCGTGGTAGAGAAACACAGAAAAGGAACCTCAGGAAAAATTGGAGGGCGGAAGAATCGGGCCAGCAGCGGACTCCGCGGAGAGCCTTTTAAACGAGACAGACCGGCCCGCCGGGAAAACATTGAAATGAAATCCGGCCTGGTCATCCCGACGAAAGATGTCATTCATTTTTATTCCTCGTTCCTTGTCCTTTCTCTCTCTCTCTCTCTCTCTCTTTCTCTTTGGCCACGGACGTTCCCCCTAGGGAAACGCGGTCCAGGAAACTTCCCTGGAAAACGAACCCTGTCCTGGAAAATATTCGACGGCGAGACTCGGCGACGCGTTATGGAAAAACCGATCGAGCCGTGGAAACAACGTGACGAGAGAACGAGCAGCAAACTATGCAGTTTCGTTGATTTCCCGGACAGACGGCATGCCAGGGCATCGAGCTCGTCGCGGTAACTCTAGTCAATTGAATCGATCAACATTCGTTCCGTAGACCCGACCGCTCCAGAGAATATTCCTTTCGAGCGTGAACGACGAACAGTTTCGCCGTGCTAGCTTGTTCCTCGAGCTTAATCCGAGCATATCATATTCTTGATTTACGGACGGCCGTTCCTGATGGTCGCCGGAGACTATACGGCAAATCGGAAGCGGGATTCGGGAAGTCGAGGTCCGTATTTCGCTCGTAATGTTTCATTATTAGACCGCGAATTGTACGAATAGTACAACTTTGAAAGAACAGGAGGATAAAAATAATTTTTAAATATGGATGTATTATTTCTAGGTCGTTCGACGAAATCTAAAATATATAACGGTTCGATCACCCGTAGTGTTCCGCTCGGAAAAGAGGCTGCGTGCCAAAAACGTTCCTGGAATCAACGGTTCAGCTCCGCAGGATCTCGAACAAGTGCGGAATCTCTCTCGAGACGTCACGTAATTCCGGCGCGATCTCTATTCAGGCTGCGCGATTGCGGGTCTCGCGGACAATTTTCTAATCCGCGGACCTGTCCGCGCCTCCATTGGGGAAGCAAAAAGACATCGAAGCGACGTCAGTTCGTCTGCATCTTGGTCGCCACGACGTCGTCGATCAGTGAATGAAATTGCATTTGCATTTTCCCGACGTCATCCGCCTCTCCTGGCCTCGCCTATATATAAACCTGGGGACAATTTATCGGATGAGGCAATCTGAGATCTCGCTGGTGAGGAGAACGTGGCGTGGGTCCGTTCCATGGTGTTCTATCGTGAAATTATGGCCAGTCCCCGACGATTTCTGGATGAGAAACAACGGCAAACAACGGTCCGACCACTGCGAGCAAGGATTTTCGGTAGGCGGCGAAGATTGATGGACTTGCTCTCCCTGTTGCAACCCGCTGCAACGGTTTGCATGATGCAGCGAGAAAACTGGCTGCACGGGATAAGCTGCCGGGAATGAACCGTTTGGTATCGTGCGCGTTGCTATCGACACTTCTTCGCGAAAACTGAAACGCGTCATGCAACGCGAAGGAGCTATCGCTATAGCACTCAATTGATGGTTCGACGTTTTTCAATGTTTCACCTGGCGGAGCTAACTCGTCGAACCATACCGTTTTGCTGTTTCTCACCTTCCCGAAAGCGATGGCGACTCCAACAATCGATAGCATCGTGTATGCGCGCGTGTGTGTGCGCGCGTGTAAACTCAATTGCACCTTTAACGACCACTTAACGCTCGCAATGAAAATTGGGGTTTCGCTGTTCTGTTCTGTGATCGAATCTGTGAAGAACATGTTATTATTTAGTCATCGAACGACGACTAGACTGCGGATCTTTGTGTCGAATAAAAATGTGCGATATCGATCGAGACAAATATTTTTGACTCAAAAATAATTTGTTCGATCATCCGGCGATGATGGATACGCAGGGAACTCGACTAGGGAGCGAGAGGCATAAATGTTTACTATACTCTCCAATGAATTTGACAAGGAATTACCTGCAAAAATAGTATGCGGCTTTTTCTAGTTATCGAGGAATTTTCGCAACGCCTGCCACGAAAGGAAAGCGTGTGTATGCCCCGATGCTGACGTCGCAAATTCCTCTCGCGAAGCGTGCAGCCAGCTCTTAATGAGATTCGTGAGATACGAGACACCCGGAGACGCGTCCCTTTTTCCCCAGGTTTCGCCCATTGCGGCGAGTATTTCGCGCAGGCAATTCGCGAGCGACGTAAATCATGCGCGCGTTCGGCTGTCGTCTCCGGCTAAATAGAATTTACGCGCTGGAACGGGTCTCTTTCAGAGGGTTTCCACCCTCCGCGGCAGGAAATAGTATTAGGGCTGGCACGCGTTCGATACTTGTCAAACTTCATCGGAAGCGGTCCGATAGAGCGAAACCGAATTTCAGACGTCTAAATAGCCAGCCTGCAGCAATGGAAACGTCTGCGGGGCTTCAGAAAATGATTCCCTGCGGAAGAAGCTGTAGGTAGAGCCGACTTGAAATTTCTGCGCCGGAATATAGAGAGAGATTTGGATCCCGAAGGTTGCAGTTCTGATTATCCGCGTCTTGCGGATCTTGGAGCAGATCATCTGGGATCTATGGGAGCCGGTACACGCGACGCGACGATATGCCGGTATCCACGGGTTTCGAAGATGGGGCGATTTTTGATAGAAATGGTAAATATAAAAAATTTCGAGTACTCTGTGAATTACAGTGTTAAACTAGAAAAATGTCCGGAATATGTTGGTGAAAGTTGCAGAAAAAAATTATTACATTGCACCCATTGATTTTCATTACTTCTGCAGCAACCTGGTATCTAAGTCAGCGATTCTTGTCGGCGCAGCCCGTATACTCGAAAACGCGGAAACATTTCGACTAACGGATTCCGCAAAATAAGTATACAAGGAACACAGGTAAGCTTCCCTGTGGAGGCAGAGCGTCTCTCGTCGCAGTTTCCGGGAAGCAGCGGAGAAATTTAACGCGGTTCCGCGTCGCCGCGTTATTTTACTGCGGGATGTGTATTTTCCAGGAGGGAACCACTTTTGCGTGTACGAATATTCTTGCTCGGCTTCCCAGTTTCGTTCTAAACTCCGTCTTAACTTACCCTGTTCCTCTCTGTAGCCGGCATGTCGGAAAGAAGCAAAGTTCCCCGATACAGAGAGAAAGAGAAAGCACGTGTTTAATGGTCGGCTCGTACAAGCTCGAACATTCTGACGCGGCAGGGGTTTACGAACCAGGGCTAGGAACGGATCGGTTCGTTCGTTCGTTGAATTTCACGAAAATAACGTTACGCAGCCTTGGACTTTACACGTGTACCTCGGCAAACAGCCGCAGGCCTATGCGCTCCGCGAAATTATTAATCCGCGTTTATTCGGAACTCGCGTGCCTCCAGTCACGCCACACGACCTCTCCCTCCCGCAGCGTTAACCGGCGTGTTTCTTGCCGAGAACCTGCTTTTCTTCGCAAATCATACTTTATCCAGTTTATCGGCTCATTAGCCGCGAGAAAGTGCGATTTGTCGACGCTTGGCACTTTGTACCCGATTCGGGACAGACCTCTTTAGCAATTATTCTGAAGTAGTCGATTATTTATAGTCGCTAGCCGTCGGGGTAGGTCTGCATGCAAACATTTCATTTTTCTAGGCGTTACGCCGTGTGATAAATAGCTGTGTTCGGTGTTTCGAGCCTACTTCTCTTGTTCAATCCTTCCTCGTCCGGTTTACCGACTCCTTGGCTTCGGGAAAAGCCATTTGCCAATGTTGGGGACTACATGCAAACATATCATTTTTGCATTATTTCTAATTAATCTTTATTATTTCGTTACAATGTTAACCCTCAAATGGTATACTATTTCCTCAGACCGAAAGGAGAGATTCTGAAGGCACTCGAAGAAGCTTTCTCCTTTGCGATAACGTTCTCCCCGGCATTGTTAAGGAGTTATCGGCGCAAAGCGCGGACCAATCGGAGCACAGACCCCACTGAGCGTGGCGTTGGCAATTGCCGAGCCAGAACCCGTCCGCAGTAGCCGCGCTCTGATTGGTCCCTGTTCTTCGTTCGCAACTCCTTAACAAAGCCGGAAGAAGCAAGGAAGTTCATTTTTAGGACACCCTCTACACTTTAGGGCATCCATGCATTCAAGAAGCCAATGTCGAGATAGAAAACAATCGTAGAAGAATTTTCGACTAAAAGCCCGCCATTAAAAGAGGAACAATTCCGGAGCATCTCCGGTCATCTCGGGGCTTTTTAATTTCTTGCACCGCCCAAGTTTTCCGCGCAACTTCCGGCGAAACATCGAACTCCCGACGAATGCCGGTCCGCAAATATTTTCGCGGTTTTCGCTCCAAAGCGTCGACTGGATAAATGTTATTGAATGCAGCTCGAGTTTCGAATAACGGTATCGAGGAGCTCGATTCTGCACGGAAGAGGCGGTAAATAGACGAATGAAGAAGCGCGGAGACGGGGGTGGTCAGACTTTCGCTCGTCTTCGCAGTTCGCCGCGTGAAAACGACGATTCGGGATAGTTCGAACGGAACCTGGGAGAGAGCCCGGATACGTTTCGGTACGCTTGACAAATTGACGAGAAACTCTCGCAAGTCTTTCCTTCTCTTTTTTTCCCCTCTCTCGACGTTGCTCTCTCCGCCCTTGCCTGTGACGCGAACTTAGCGCATTACTTTGCGCGACTTCACGAGGTTGCACATCAACGTTTCACCCCGAGTCCCAGTTATTTCTCCCCTCCCCCCGCGGGTGGAAGACCATTTTCGGATCTTATCCGATAAAATATGAGAACCCTGGAAAACTTGTTACTTCGTATTGTCAAAAGTTGCGTGCCACGCGGAATGCCGAATGCTCTCAAAATGATTATAAATGTCACATCGAGCTACCAATCGGTGTTACCCTTCGATCATTCTTTTAATTATTCGAACGGAATACCGGCCTCTGTTCGTTTTTTGGGACTGTCACGAAAATCTGCTGCATTCAAGAGTAGGTGTCATTTAAACGCTGCGCCGAAGTTGACAGAATTATGTATTATCGGTGGACGAAAAAAATAATTGAACCACAATGTCACCAATATGTCCTCTCCATAAAAATCCGCCTTCTAATTTGGCAGATCTGTTAAATAACCGTTCAATTTATAAATGGACCTGTAGCGCAGCTGCCGTGTCGTATCCGGTACAAATCACTAGAAATATTTTCTGACATAATCTCATCGAATTAACGTTACGTCAATTCGGAGGCAGAAGCGTTACCATAAAAATAGTTCGTTGAGCTAAAATTTGTCGAAAAATGATTTGAACGTGATCCTGAAATACATTTCATTTGTCCCAAAAATTTTATTTTTAAGCCGGCAAATCGCTCGACAAATTAATTGAAACCTTACGAAAATATAATATCTGCAATGAGAATACCGAGTCCAATAATATCAAGCGTGAACGTTGCAAGAAGAACTTTTGAAACATGCAAACGGTAAAGTTGCAAGTGGAAATCAAACGTAAATAGCAAACACTCTTTTCGAAGAAACGATTGTATGAAATCCTTGATCTAGGACAATAAGGCGCGACTGTTACGGTACGAAGTAGATTCAGAGTTCGTGTTTCAAGAATTTCGAAAATCCTCTCGGGACCCGGGATATTTTCTATCGGTTTGCCGGGTTCAAAAGCTATTCCAGGATATGAAAAGCTTTGCGGGTATGGAAATAAGGCGATTGTACGATCCCAGCAACGACGAAGAGCCGACCACCTTGTCGCTTCGAACAGGAACGCCGAGCGCTCAAAGCCAACCTAATCAACACTTGGAGTGCAAAGGGTTAAACGTATCCTACACGGGCTGGTCCGCAGCCTTTGCAGCATAATCGGTGAATATTTAGGTGAAGCGTTTACAGTCCAATAACGCCGAATCCTCGAGCGTAAACTTTATATCTGCTCATCTTTACGGTGCACCAAAGCGAAACAAGAACAAGGCAGAGCTAGATGCCATTGTCGAAGTCGAATAAACATACACAATCACCAGTTGGGAGGAATCTACTGTGATACTTTTGTAAATTCTATCGACGAACCTGCTGTTAATCTGCGACCAAATTGATAATTTATAATTATTTGGAAGTTCAACGAATCCGAAAGAGTTCCGAAAAAGGCGATACGACTGGAAATATTATAATACTTCTGTTTAAAAATTGCCAGGTCGTTTTCGGCCGACCGGGCGATTATTCTCGAAGACACGGAGCGAGATAAGAGACGGCAGAAGCGTCGGCAGTCCCGGCGATCGAAGAGTCATCGATAGTCCCGAGAGGCGGCTGCAGTTGCGCGCTGCGCCAATGCGAAGTCATTTGCGTAAAGGTAATTAAGGTCGGGCGAACGAGGAGGATCGACCGCGAAATTCGACTCGTCTCGAGGTTCTGAAGGAGGGAATTGCGGCGAGGCGCAGTCGCTAATAAGCCCCGAAACGAAACGTTTAACTAATTAAGAATTTCGCGACCTGCCTTCTTTCCCCAGCTAATTGAACGATTCCCTTCTATCTTTTTCTCCCTTTTTCTCCCTTTTTCTATCGGGAATGGGCGTGCTGGTGCTCACGGTCGTTACATCTGTCGCTCCATGATCGGTCTACTGCACACGTTTGTTTGTTTTACGATACAAGTTTGCGCGGAAACGCGTGAAATTTTTAACGAGCACCGTTTCGCCGGACTTCCGACGTCGACGGTTGTTACGGCGAGAAGGCGGTCGATTTGACTGTCCGAAAGAACTTTGTTTTACAAGAGTTCGCCGAACTTCGATCCGCGTTCGACTTCTCTGTAAAAGAGTCGGGAACGATGAGCGCAATTACAGGTGCGCCCGGTTTTACACAGGAAATCGTGATCTTGAAACTACCGATGACTACTCCGAACTTGGAAATTGCTTTAAAATAATTTTCCAGTTGTTCGAAGTCCTGATCAAATTACGAATTAAGAATTGAAAAAGACTGCCATAGCGCAGCTGGATTATTAACTGATATAAGATTGCTGAATATGTACGACCGGAAGAGCTCGCAAAAGAATCGATGCAGCCTAAATCAGCCATCTCGGATCAGGGAAAGTTTCGCTCCGCGAGATACGCTCCGTGGAGAGGTTCGACGGAACAAGATATTCAAGATAATGAATCAAAGCGGCCGGTAATTAATCTCTTCGGAAGTTGCCTGTTGGCTCACTGCCGAACAGCGGCTCGAGGATCGCGGATCGGCCCGAAGAAATTTCCGCGTTGCGCCCAGTTGAAATTATATCGACGAAAGAGAATGGGTCGAGGAGGAGGAACTACGTAACGGGGAATCTCTTCGCGCGAAGATTGTTCGATCGAACAGATCTCCGGGAAATTTCGTCGTCGTTTCCACACAGGCCAGCTCTATTTCGACCGAAATCGGCCGATCGAAGAACAACCGGATCTGCGATGCCTTTTCCTTTGCGTGCACCAACAAAAAAACTACTTCGGACTCCCACCGCGGATTACAAAGATGACCTTTCAATCAAATCCTTTGATCCGAGAAGGTTTGTTCGAAAATCGTCTTCGCAGAGACGATATTCGTGTTAGAAAATTATAAATGTACATGAAACAGCATTTAAAAATGAATTTTCCAGCACGGATGTCCCACTTTCAGAAATGAACATGCAAGTTTCAGATTTGATATTCACTCACTCCCACGATATCGATTTCTAACAGAAAAATCTAAAAGAAAAAAGTTTCGTCGAAAGGACAGATTTTTCAAAAAGGTTTAACGATGCAAGGCATAGATGAAATTTTTTGCATTTTTCACACATCGATATCGAGGAAACGATTACTCTCGTGTTTCTGCGTTGTCGTCTCCGGTCATGCGACACGAACGATTCTCGGAACCCTCGTGTCCGAGTAATTACTCGAGCGACGCTCTTGTGTCGAGAGATCGGCAACAAGGCGGGAAACTTCCTAATAACTATATACTTAAGTAGCCGCTAATGGTACCTCGCGGTCAACCAGTTGAACAACTCAATCGAACGGACCTGCTCCGCTAGCTTGATCCTGTTTACGTGGTAATTGTTTTTGCGGATTAACGAGCACGGCTAAGCGAAATTGCTAATGGGAGAAAAACTGGCTTGTTATTAATCCTCGGCCCGCCGCGCCGAGCCGGCTGTTTTACTGCTGACAGGTTCCACCTGTTTAACCTGTAGTCAAACACAATTTTCCCATAATTTCGGTACTTGGAATTTCTATAAAAATCCTATTGATTCTTGACTCGTGGTGTAATTTAAAACAATAAGATTACAAAAATTTATAAGAGTCTCAATACGTTCTTGCAGCTTAATAAACAACAGAATAAAGAACAGACTCTATCCAATAAACAATCGACTCATGATATTAATATTTTATATAAATTTGACTGTCCTCTATTAAAACTTGCAGAATAAACTGTACTCGTAATTTCAATTTATTTAACGTTTTTTTGCGAATATCTTGAAAACTAAGACCGAGCGACGGGTATATGTAGGATGTTGGTACATCCTAACTTTCGACAGCTAAGGTGCACACATTATCGAAATTCCGTGCATTGTTCCCTTACGAGGACGCGTTTCCCATCAGTCACGTATCGAGTAGGACTTTCGTCGAGGTGCTGCGAGAGCGTATTAAACGTCGTAAAATGGTCGTTCAATCAGAAATTCTCTATAACATTTTTTATACCGGGTCGTCACGCATTTGCCCGAGCTTATACCTCTGCCGCGTCATGTAATCAGTCTGTAGAAGCAGCAATTGCCTAAGCCCGTTATGGATCACGAAATAACAGACAAGAGAACGTATCGCTGGTCGAGGGACGAAACTTTTACACGATTTTCTGGCGTGTTCGCTTGGACCACCGTTCGAGGAAAAGGAAAAGAGGAGAGACCACGAGTAATTAGAAGTAGCGGCCAGCAGTTAGCAACGATTATCACGATCGAAATATCTCAAGCAGTAATCCTAAGATTTAAATCGAGTCGGAAGGATTTGCATAATCCCTCAAAGACAAGGCGGAAACTTGGACTCGCTAAATTATTCTTTCCATAATTAAGGCGGTATAATCCCGTGAAATGCTTGCTCGTGGGAGAGGCGGTAATTCGACGCGTCCGAAGTCGCCGGAGATGAAAAAAATCGGTTTTGGTTTCGTGTTCGCTGTTACGTGGTCGATGCTCGTTGCACGTTTTTGTCAGATATTGTGCCTTTTTAACGAGACAGAAATTTTCTTGCGTATCGTATGATGTTGATCGTTTGCTAAAATATAAGAAGCTTCAAAACTTGTGAAAAAGTCAAAACCGTCCTCTGAAAATATTTCTCGTCAAAAACCATAAAAGTTTTACGAAGATGGTATTAAAAAAACTCGTGAAACTGTGGGAGAAAATAACAGAGACTAATGGAAATGATGTCCTCTATAAAAACAACAGAGTAGAATTTATTTAGAATAGAAACCCAGAAACATGTTTCCGGGGAACCCAACATATTAAGAAATGTACTGTCCGAGTTTTGTGAGCATCGGTGTGGCAGACAACAACGTGTTAGTCGATTTCGAGGAAGAAAAATAGCGGTGAAAAATAAGGGTGAGATATAGGGGAGATAGGGATGAGTCTTGGAAAGGGTTAAACGTTTCGCGGAGCGTGTTTTCTCCATCCGAAGATAGGTGTAATAGTCTAGAACTCGGGATTGAATGAAGCTTTGACGAGAGGTTTGCACACAACGCGAACGAGGGCAGTCTTTACGGTGAATTTAGAGAGCCGCGAGAGCAGGAGGACAACGTCGATGAAAGCTTTCGGTGCACATCGAGGAGCGGTTTCGCGATAATAATGAACAGAGCCCGTTGTAATCGCGGACCAACGTGTTATGGTTGCAGGATTGTCGACGGCACGAACCGTACAGCCGACGAGCGTTAATAAAGTGCACGGAGAGCCTTACAAACGCGGCTCGAACACACTCCCATAAGCGAGCACAATACGAAAGCGCCGCGCCGCGCCGCGCCGCACTGGTTTCCGCGCACAGCACACAGCACACCGTGGCGGACGAGTTTGCGAAAGCGAGGGCTCGCGGTAAAATTCGATGCAATTACGAGCGTAATCACGGAACTGCTCGTCTCGCGCTCTGATTTCCCTCGGTCGATGGATTAACGCCGTCCTAGGAGATTAGTACAATAACAACAACCGATGCACACGAGACTATTCCACAAAACCAGCTCCAAAGAGTTGCAAAAATGAAAGCACAAAAATATTGCAAATACGCACCGTAATGTCTCGAGATTGAAACGTTACTTGAATCGTGCATTATTCCTTAATCCCTTGAAATTCAACACGAGACAGCCTGGATAATACATGTACCAGTCGAACTCTGAAATTGTGTCAGTCTACAGATAACACAAATGATGTATTGTCGTACGGCAAACATAGTTTAGGAACATCGTTGGTAGTTCCTATTGGAGAACCTTGTATTTACCGTGAATCGAAAGCCTCGCGATCGACGAACAGACTATACGAATTTTTAATATAATTCTAGACATCGATGGACTGATTCGTACAAAATAAATGCCCTTATCTTTTTAGGGTAGAATCTCTCCAGAAGATAAAAGTCTAGCGAGAAATTTGAAAAATTGGGTTCAAAACAATATGAAGATCGGAGGTATTCGTGTTCCGAAAGGACACGAAGGGCTCGTTATCTGTCGACAGTACCATTATCAATATTTTCGACTATCCGCATGCAAAGATAAACATGACCAATTGACGATAGTATTGTCAGTTTAGTTAGAAAATATAGTTTTAATCATACTATTCAGGAAACAGCAAGGTCGATCGGTGTAACATAGAAGTAGCTTTGTCACGTAAACAAATGAACTCGCGAAGTCGTATTTCCATGGTTCGCGCCACCAATTGACGCGAGCAGACGCGAATAACAATCGACAGACCCGTTAAATACACAGCTTGATATCGTCTCTCGATTTTCCGGCATGATCCCTTCGCTGCACTCTGCCCGCGGAAACACCTACCGGCAATGCAATTAATATGCATCCGCCGTCGATGAAAAAAAAAACACCGGCGTGAAATTATCGAGAGAATACACACACCGCTTGTGCGTTGGCTTCGCAAGAGCCCGTTGCCGAGCCATGAATGTATACATGTAAATCCCCAACACAGACAGGTCGAGTTACAAGCGCGATCGCGACTTTTACGAGGCCATAACCGGGGAATTAAAATTTTTACACGGACCACGCCATTTTGGACGCGATTGCCCGTGAAACGGAGTAAATTGGTTTTGTAATGGCCGCGCGCTGCTTCGAATTACCGCGGATTTGATTTTATCGATGGGACACCGAGAAACGATCGCGTCGTTTATAATATGGAGTAAAATCTCCTTTATCGGGGCTGTTGTGCAAACCTAGACACACAGCGCGGTGCGTAACGTTGCTCAGAAACTTTGAGAATTAACGCAACATTTATTTGATTATGTGAGCTCGAACGACGACTCTGAAACGCCACTAAAAATTATCGTAACACAATTAGAAACAATTTTAACGTTTGCTCGTATTCAATCTGGTAACGTGAAATGTCAGATTTTAAGTGTTTCGAAATGTAATTTCATGTTGCACGTCCTGGTACGTTAAAAATGTAAGTACGGAATGAGCAAGTACATTCAATTTCGCACGCATAATATGGGAAGATTATTAGAATACAATGTTATATTACTATCCACTCGTCAAAATCTTCGAAACTAACCACTTGCCGCTGCTGAAATTATAAAGTCACGGAATGAAATATATTCGAAATAAATAGTCCTCTAATTTTTACAAAGAACATTTCATACAAGAATACATACACGTGTCTTCTTGTATAGAAAAAACATAGTGTACGCGATGACTGCATAAAGATCCGGTGGGGCTAATGACGATGTATGCGCAACAGAGAACAGTATCGCCTCGGAATTAGCAAAGAACTCTCGTGGAAGATATCGAGAAACGATTCCCTAACGAGGGAACAGAAATGGTCGAGCAGACAGGAGGAAGAACAGCCGCTGGTCCTGCGAAACAATCGAAGTAACGACCCTGTCGATAGATAAGAAGGGTTTGTCCCGTCGATAAAGGTGTGGTATACTAACCATCGAACCAACACGAACAAGCGTAGAGACACGCTCGCGCGCAGACACGCCGATCGGAACTCGTAGAAATCATTTCCTCGAACTTCCACAATAGTCGAGCTGCTCCGGAATAGTTGTGTACACGCGTCTTATCGGCCGTATCGGTCCGCACAACGTGACACCCTCGAGGAATCCTACTTGAGATTAGGTCTACGAGGCCTGGCTGTAAGGTTGCGTTCTCACGAACAGACTCCTATCAGGTAGCGCTACTTTCTGGATACTTGCAATCACGTCTGAGACTCAAAGAACACCTGGTTATGCTCCTGGTTGTTATTGCATTGCTCTTCTAATCGCAAATGTTACCAATATTAAATATGTGCTCGTAAAAAGACTGCGAATCTTCATGGAAAATAAAAATCATTTTAATTTTATAATTCATTCTTTCTTCAATCGTTTTAATCAGCTCAAACTAGCGCATTCGTATTTTTACATTATTTCAATCCGTGGAATTCATTTACCCTGGTTACGATGTAATGCAATCGAGCAATTTACACTTCGTTGCATTGCGCTTACAAACAGTGTAAATTGCTCGGGACATTGAGAATCCAATTAGAATTAGTTTTTTTTGGTTATATCTTAGTAGGAAATCTCTTCTTTAACAGTCTGGTAGAAATACGTGGAACATTTTCGCGAATATCAATTAAATCTATGTAATACAATAATGGAAATCGTATTTTAAGCGGAAAAAATCAAAGTGTAGAACAGATTAAAGATACATTCTAGATTGAATATGGATCAACTGTCAGGATGAATATTAACTGGGGAGAATTTTCTCTCGATGTTCAAAACAAAAATATTTGGCACAATTGAATAAGACGCGCTAGATCAAGAACCTCGATCGGGACATATTTTCAAAAGTATGAATAATTCTCTAATCAGCATTTCACCAATGCGCATACTTAGATAACACTGAAATGATTCGAATCGCGACTAAATTCGTGCGATATTCTTCTGTTCCCGCAAAAATATTTGTCGTTCATAAAAAAGACTCTTCAAACAATTTCCACTTCCGATTGCCACTTGCTGAAGCCACAGCTGCATTCTTAAGCAACGTTCTTCCTAAAGTTAAAATCATCGGAATGCATTTATTCGCATATTCGAAATCAAGAGTGCTAAACTTCTATCGATGACGAATTGGGAAATCGTTGAACACATTGCAAACCATGATTAATTCAAACGATGGACACTTCGATTAAGCATTGTTAACAGGTTGACCGCTACACCAATTTTGCGCGTTGCGTTCTGGGCATTACAATCGAATTTCGATAATTCAAGACCACGATGACGACATATTAAATAGAATCATTAAACACAACCGCATTCTTAGCGACGATGCTTTTCCCACAGCGATGGTGAAAGTATTATACAAGTTTCAAACTGACGCCCCGTGGTTGTGTCTAAATACAATTTAAATATTCGTCTTGTTTTGGGGAACACCCTGTATGCGAAACTAACACGTTACATAAAATTGCCACGCGTGTCTTTAACCGCTATAGCCGTCAATCCGGCTCTATAAAGGTTGAAGATACGATCATTTGAAAAAATGTTGATACGCGGGCGGAGGATGGCCATCGTGTGTCAATGATCAGGCTGGCGAACGCGTGTATTAAATGTAAATCGCACAATATTAATAAATAACTCCCTCGGAAGAAGAAGGAAGAAGAAGGTCGCGATAGTTAGAGAGGTCAATCGATCACCGATGAAAGAATAAAGAAAAATCCATCGAGCCAGGGATCGTGACTTCGTAGGAATGTCGGCCACGCTCGGAAGCACGGTGAGCGTCTCGGCGGTGGTAGTTCCACGTTTTACGATCCGCTAGCAACGAGAATCCCCGAGGACTGCAAGATTTTCGTGATCTCCGGGGCTTTCGCTGTGCAACCAAGGAGTCCGGGGGGCGTGGGTGAGGAAGTCGCGAGCGAAGTTGAAAGGGTGAATCGATTCGGAGAACTCTCGTACGAGGGAGAAAATTCCATTTTCATAATATCTGACCGGGGATTTCCCGCAGCCGCTGGACAAACATTTGCCCCGGCGAACGCGCGGAAAATTCGCCGTTTGTAAACACCGTCGCCGTTGCGAAACTGCCGTCGCGTCCGATCGTTACGCGTGCGCGCGTCCCTTATTTATAGACGTTCTTAGGAGGAAGATGCGTGGGCGTTGGTGAAACACTCGGCAAGAGTCTGTAGAAAGCTGAGTAAGACTATCAATCGCCAAGAGGCTGGCCAAGCAGGGGTGGCGCTAGCTCCAGGCTCCTTTGCGAGCTGCCCCCGCTGACGTTTACGCGGGTAATTGCTTTTCCGACACGTGTGCACCGAAGACGAGACGCAACCGTTGACGTCGGCGTCGGCGTCCTAGTCGTCACGCTGGACCATCTTCTGAATACCTGACGAGGGGAACGATGTTTAATCGCGCGCGATAAATCGACCCCTGTACGTATGCAACAGCTGTTTACGCGTTAACAGCGTATCATGTGCCGTCCGGCGCATTCCGATGCAGTTGCTGCTGCGGTGTGCCTTCGAGATGATGCACGGTGCGTTAGCAATGGACAAAAGTTTAACATCGACTCTTCACGCCCACAAGTAAAAAATTGCCACATAGGAAATTATTTCGATGTTGGTTCGTTTGTTGTATTACTACTGGAACGCGTACATCGAACGAGGATCGAAAGCCCCGACCACTGTTTTACCAGTTACATTTCAGCGGCCACCTCGAAGAAAATCAAGAAAAATTTACGGGACCTTGAGGATGTAGAACAGTGATAGAATCCAAGATGGATCGAATTTCCGTTGTATATCCTGTACCAGCTCTTACGCTATCGATAACAGTGATCGGGAAAAAGACAAGTCGGGCGCGTTCCATTTGAGTGAAGAATCCGTTGCCAAATTACCAGCACTAGTCGGCGAGGAATCGAGGATACAATGCACGGAGTATCTCGATGGTGCTGGTCCATTACCAGCTCGGAATGATGAAAGGAGCCTAGGTACAACCACTGTCTCGATGTTCGGTCGGACGATGCTTGTTCCGCGTCATCTGAAACGTCTTGCCCATATCGATTGGCGCTAGAGGATCCATAAAACGCGAGAGTGGCTATTACCGAGGGGGAGCATTGTGCTTCTTTGGCACGTAAACCAGTCACGAAGTTACCCACGTCTACATTCCGACTCGTCGTTACGTTAATCGTCACCGGTGTCTCTGCTTCGACGTCGATTCGCGATCTCTCGTCTTCTTTCGACGCTGCACGTCATTTTATCGTGTATAACTAAACCTCGAATCGTCTATCTTCGTCGTTGAAATATTAAAATGATCATGCTATGCTGAATATTATAATGTTCTGTAATCTTAAATAACGGTACGTACATGTTAATTTTCCCTGTTTCGTGCGAGCTGCAAGGTTCGTGGACGTCGCAATGGTAGCAAACGTATTAATTATAACCAAGTAGGAGTCAGGAGAGGTGTAACGGAGATTTCAAGGATCGGTATGATGGTTTCCGTGATTCATAGATCGTTCCGTAATCTGCGGATCCCCGGTGCATCCGAGGAGGGTACTCGTCGATTGGCAGACGACAGAATCCGTAAAACGTGAGAGCGGTCGTTAGAGAGATAAGCTCTCCAGGGAGCTTCCACAGTTAAATGCTCTCTCGCGCGTGGTCACGCCGGTCGGCCGTAATCCTTTTAGGCCGGCAGCCCTACCTTCGGTTCTTAAAACATTTTCTGTACAGCAATGGGCTTAACGGCTTACTACTTGAGGGCAATCTGTAAAGTGCCCGCTAGGACCAGCCGACTCGCTCCTCGACCCATTAACAGGCCACTTACCGCCGGCCCGAATACAGACTGATCGAACGGACCGGCGAACGATCGCTGCTGCCTCGAGAATCGGCGTAACGAGCCTGCAGCATCTCTTTTTGCACAGATTTCCGCAAATCTGCATCCTCTCCCTTCCCCGTTTTCGTTTCGACACCGAGGACATAGTTGCACAGTTGCTTAGTTATTTATTGAACTCAATTTCTAATTATGTCTACCACGATCGTCGACTCGCGAACGGCCTCGCAAAAATCCCGCAATCTCAAATGTATCAGAGAAAAGTGCAAAAAGGCTTAATCGCGTATCTGCGAACACGGCCCATAAATCCCGCTCTAACTCCGTCGAAGATCTCCAAGAAGACCGTGATCGAACGGAGATATCGGTCAGAAAGATCAAGCTATTGCATCCAGCTAGATCTCCAGACACGATACCGGGTAGACGTATATCCTGCAGAACAATACAACTAGATTTTCGCCGTCAGTGTCCTGACATCGGCATCCGTCGAACCTCTAATTACGACGTTCGGAAAGCAGGCGTAGCACTTGGACCACCGGAAGACAACAGGTTGCGAAAGGTACAGGGCGGGTCTGCGAACGAGGACAAACGCTTGTGCATGCCTTTCCGCGGGATCGGACGCTTGTAATTCCGCCCGCGAGCCTGACGGTCATTCCGGCTCGTTAGAAAACGAACGTGGACGAATTTCGTCGGACAAAGCGTGATCACGCTTGGCCAGACAACCTTTGCCGGTTCTGCCAGAAGCCGTGAACAAGCACCACCTGACAGAACTACGTGAACAAGCCGTGCTACAAGCCGCAACAAGCTGTCTCAAAACCCTGCCCGAGAAATTGGCACGTACCGTCGCGACCTGTGCTAGAGGGTTTGCAAACTCCCCGAGAAAATAGCCACGCGCACTGTCACCACCCGCGCATCACCCCTTAGGAAAGGACGATTCCTTGAAAACACAGATAGAACTGACGTCACGGGGATGACCCCGTCCAGGATGACTGTCCTGGGATGATAGCTGCAGCCGATATATAGCTGCAAGAACGGGGTCCCACAGATACCCCGCTCAATCATGAACGCCGATGGCTTCACTTTCGTATAATAACGGACGAATCCAATAAAATTAACGTTAATCTTGAAGCAGTGAGAAAGGTTAACGAAAATCGGCACATGAAACAGCGAACGATCTCAACAGTATCCGCGTACTCGCTAACAGGGTCACTAGTTCGAGTATGGTAATAAACAATTCGACCGCGATTAGCATTGTCTAATTGAAGGCTCGTGTTCCAGAATTGAAATCGGTATATTCCAGTAGATACGCGGCCGATTCTATGTAAAGTAGCGCGTCAAAGGCCTACAGATCAAGTTGTTCCGTGAGTCCCGGTTACACGGCTACCCATGGGAAATCTCAGCGAGCATCTCCGACGGCGCAACCCCTGAGTCACTCGAAAGGCATAAGGAAACATTCTATAGATACGTCTACGAGTGACTGGTGCACCGAGATCGGTAATGGCCGCGAGAATTTCCAGAGGTCTCTTCGGACTACGCTGGCTTTCTCGGCGCCTCGCCGCGATGGTATTCTGATCCGGCGACCTGGGTCGATTCAGTCTTTTGATTAAATTTTCTCGAAGACCACAGGTAATCTCCTGCAGCCGCTATCGTCGCGTTAATCAGCCGGGCCTCTGTGAATAATCTATCGAGCCACGCTGTAATAGGATTTCGGAGACAATAGCCTCCGGTGTTGTCCCCCGATTTACTGTGGATTACTCCAATTTTTCATTGCGTACTCGATTAAGCAAAAGGGAAAAGACTTTTCACGCGATACGAACACTTACGTCTATCGACTTCTAATTTTTTAAATTTCTTTGCTAGATTTCGAAATCTATTTCTAGGAAATTCTTATGTTTCGTTCAAGCAGTGGATGGAATTGTCAATCTTCAACGAACCATATATTTAACAAAACATATCAGATGTTGTACACACGATAATCAATAAACGACCGATCAAACAAAACGCTCCCTCGTGCACACTCATTTCTGTATTTCGTTTAATCGAATTCACTTCATACATTTCACTTCGTACAAACGAACCGCGGTATCGTCGTCTAATAATTTCGTTTGAAATTACAATGTAAAATATAAGATTTCCGAGCTTCCTTTTGGTACGGCAGAATTATCGATAGTCCTATTAAAAGAAGAAAGAAATTTCTGTTTGGCTCCTGTTTTGTTCAACGGATGCAGACAATTTTTACTCTGCAGAAGAATCCAGATGAGTCTACTCATTACCGGACTGCAGGCCTTTATGCAAATCCTCGTTTTCAAAGACTATTTATTCTAACCGGCTCTTAAACGAAGAAATTCATATTTTATCAAAAATGATTGAAGTCTTTTCAAACGCAACGCAGTCATTTGGACAATGCCTCTAACGATTCCGGTCAAACATTTTCTGGCAGAAGCTTCAAGAATTAAAATCAAAGAAATCGGACTGTTTGCAGTGACAAAAGGTTCAGAAAGTACCCTTTATCATCGAGGTCCAGCAGCAACCCTTTCGCTTCTCGGCCTGATTCCGGTGAAGCGATGCTCGTGCATAATGACGCCGCGCGGATATTTGCATACCGTTGATCCGAGAACGCGTGATCAATACGAGGGAAAGAATAATTGTGTGTAAAGCGTCGCCACGTTCTCCAAGAACCTTCGAGCCACTCGTGATCCAGCCCGGTGTCGTCATTAACACGGCAAGCACTCCACGGGTTCTTTTAGCAGACTTGCCACATCACCCCCGCACTCCTAACACCCTTTTCCAACCTTTGACTTATCTGTTTTCACGCCCCCGTTATCTGTTCATCTCTTGCCTGGACTTTTATTTGTTGGCTTTTCGCTGCCGGTTTGGCTCGTGCTGATTCCCGAACCTATTGTCCGAGAAGACACCCACCCGAGCTCTTTCGGCCAGGTATTATACAGGGTGGTCCGTAACTGGTGGCACAATCGAGTCCAAGGCGATTCTACGAGAAAATCGTTGTCGTTTTTTTTTAGGAAATCAACTCTAAATCGCATTTTTCTTATAATTTATCAAGACAGCTGCGGGTGTATAAAGTATAAAAGAGTTCGAAACACTTCATATTTGCTACACGACCGCATGGTAAACACGATGGGAAATATTTCCAATAATTGCTGACGTAATACAATTTCAATTCTGATCATGAGAAATGCTGTTCGCAAACATTCACAGCAATTACCACAATTAATTTATTTCCGTTGGCTGAAAGTATAGAGTTAATTTTCATGAAAACGAAGCGTTGGATGGACAAACTTCATTATTTCCTCTCGTGGAATTGCACTGTGCCCGATTGCACCACCAGTGACGAACCACCTTGTATGTAGGCGAGGGTGCGAGGGTGCGAGGGTGCGAGGGTAGCGATAGGTCCACCTACAGTGAAGAAGAAGAGGCCTTACAATGGCCCGTCGACTGGGGCTATGTCTACCGGGGTGGTCACGCAAAATCGCCGGCTCATAAAGCAGACTTTTGTCCAGGAACCTGGCTTCCCGACCCCTCTCGAAAGGTGAGAAAAGTTCGTGACACAAGTAACCGAGATCCTGCCATTGTCCTGCGAGATTAGGGACCCCATCGCCGCCGTTTGTTTACCGACGGACCGAAAACAGGGTCAGATTTATCGAAGCGGACGACAGGTAATTCGCTTCTAAACACTTCAAAAATATCTCGTAATATTACAAAAATTTTCGAAGTCGATGAAAATGTATTTCTTCTTTTAACGAATTCGATAAATCAGAAATAATGTCAATATTATTCTTAAATTCTTGTAATGTATTCACGGTATCGAATAGTGATCGCATCAGAACCATTTTTAAATTGTCGCTAAAATAACAACAATTCGTGACTAACAGTCTACAACTTACTCACGCTCATCAGCCCCTCCAATTGGAGCTCGAACAGAACCGAAAGTCAGAGGGTGAGGTTTCCGAAGAAAATTGCAAAGAAGAAGACCAAAGTGGTCCGACGTTTTACGGTACAAGAAAAGCCTGCACAGCTCAACGAAGTTACTGCTATAGTCGATCAATAAAAGAAGAAACTTACGAATTAAACTTTGTAAGACTACTTCGACTTTCGTTTGGAAAGGCGAGGTGCTTTCGTTTGTCCCAAGCATCGAGCAAGCTCTTGGCTTTCGGTTTCGTTAATAAATCACGGTATTTAGAATAGCAGCTTGCATTGCACACGAAGATTTCGGAGCCGAAGCGGTGCGGCTGTTGTCAACGAAATTCCTCGTTCGCGACACCGTATTCAAATCCCTTTCAAGTGTATAATCTCGTTATCGCGAATGCCCTATTGTAGTTAATAATCGCGCGTACGGATTGTGTCTGCGGCGTAAATCGCACAGTGGTCGTAGCCGTCGATTTTCGGAGTAAGCAAGCACACCTCTCGAAGCACCAAAGACCTTCGTTTAATGTATTATTAAAAGTAACTATCCTTCACGCATATGGCCGATCGCATTGCGATGGAAATTCTCAATCCGAGTCGATAAAAATGATAAATCTAGAAATTATCCGAAATCTAACGCAACCTGGATTTATCGAAGAACTTAGGTCAGGATTTCCGGACTTTATGAATTTATAACAAAAATGAATAGAGCGAATAATAAACTGTAAAGACATTGGAAGAATTTAAGGATATTGTTATATTATTTTTTCCGTATTAAAATTGTTAAAAGAGAAAATATACATTTTTATTTCGTACAATGACACAGAGTTGAATTATGAAGATAGAAATGAGGACGAACAAAAATCATTTCTGGCTCTCGTGGAAAATTTTTATGGGCGAAGTTAACGTTTATAGAAAGATGGATGAAGTAAGAAGTTGATGGATCATTTTCATATCGATAGATTTCTAGCAGGGCTGGAAATAAACAGTTCCCTTTTCTTTCTAACAAAATTTCCGTTCGAACTTGTACGGTTCGTCGACAAAAATATTTGTTGCCGAGAAATTTTCATGAAAAGAAATGTTACTCTTAGGAACTTCTTTTAAAAGCGTTCTCGCGAAGCAGATAGTTTATGATCTGTAAGAAAACTTCCACGATAACAAGTTATGTTGAAATGTTCGTTAAACGTGATTCCATAAAAGGAACATAAAAGGGCTTTTAACCGTGAAGTATCTACGCAGATGTTGTAAATAAATAAAACATATTCAGAATGTTACGATCGACGAAGAGGTACCGATGCTGTTCAGTGTACTAAAAGTAAATAAAATAACTCGGAACGTTCGGCTCAGAACAGAAATGATGCTTCATTTTACGAAATGACTTATACCGGTCTGGGAATTCACCAGATTTGAAGCGAATCAAAAATGAATAGAGTATCTGCGAGGCCGGGTAGTCAAAATGGGCTGCATCGCCACAAATACATTGATCGAAGCAGTTACGCGTGTATGGCGTCGGGACGAAAACATTTTGACAGATTGCCAAACATTAATTGATTCTATGCCGAAGCGAGTGCAGAATCTCAATGGAACCAAAGTAGGACATATTTTTTATTAACAAAGCCATGTACAAATGACCAGAAGCGTCAGCCAATCGGTAGAGTCTAATTCCACGATCGCGTTTAACATTTTTTAACAACCTGTATAACAGCCTCTATTCGCATTAATTCGAAGAGTGCCGTATCTAGTTGAAGGAGAAAGAAAAAAGAACGGAGAGGCGGGCTTTTCGAGGCTCCGAACTTCCACGAAAGTCGGAATCATCGCGAAACAGGTCCAAACGGCATGCATTAGATGTTTGCACATTCACGAGTTCTTTCGGAGCCCTGCCGGCAAACGGTGGAGCTTTGGAAGCTCCGAGAACTCTCCCCCACCGGTATATTGTATGTAGCGAAGCGTGGTAGCTCGTAAGTTTCGGCCAAGTTTCAGAAGCGTCAAACAGCAATGGCCCGAAATTCGCACAATACGACTCCGAAAGGCATTCAACTTTCTTCGCGGAAATCGGGACGCCAGTCGCGATTGCGTCAAAACGGCTCTATCAACTTCCTCGAACGCTAAACATTAATTAGTGCGCGCTCGAAGCTTTCTCTCTCGCCCTCTATCCCGGAGAGAGGAAGAGAGAGCTCGACGTATACAGTTTCCTTGCGCGGGAACCGGAAAATCCGTTTGTCAATCGCGATATTAATCGACGAGATTTCGCGACGGTAGCTTCGGGGAAGGGAAAAATTTTCGAATTACAGGTCACGAAAATTGAAATTGATTAATATGCAGCTACGTCCCGACACAGGGAGGGAGAGGGAGGGAGAGGGAGAGAGAGAGAGAGAGAGAGAGAGAGAGAGAGAGAGAACGTCGAGCGCACGCGGCGGATAACGGTTTCGAATCGATAATAATTTGCCCCGCGTTTAATGGGACCGTAATCAACGGCCGGTCTCGCGAAACCGCGCTTTGTCCGCGGATTTAACTGGCATTTTTCCCTTATTATTTTCGTGTGACGATTCTAGGTGTAGCCTGTTCCGCGCGCCGCGCGACCTAAATATCGCACGAGCTCGGAAAATTGATCATTCATCCTGAGCCGCTAACGCAGCCAGCCCCGCTTTCAACTTTTAGCATTTGCCAGCCCGAATTTCTCAACCGAAATGTCTGCCGCAAAACCATCCCCTGACGTATCAGCCAACCAAGAATGTTCCTGCCATTCCAATCGATAGAAATAAATGATAACCGGGGACTCTCTTGGCTTATAAGCTGCCACATGTGTCCGGTCGTTGAGCCTCGTCAATCATCAGCGTCAATTTCACACAATTCTCCACTGATTCCGAAGAAACAGTATGGTCTATACTTTGCGAGTATTCCCCGCAGTGGAGGGGATATTCGTGTTTCTTAAATCGTACAGTTCCCGGGTTTGTATTTACCGCAATGACGGCATGATTGAATTTCGTCAGATTTCATAGAATTTTTATGGTAACGTGTAGTTGAACGAAGAAGCGTGCTAAAAAAATTTTCAAGAATATATTTCTACAACTTTAGGAATTGTAAATGAAAATATCCGAAGTCTAGGTAGTTCTCGTGTCACACTCATCTCACTTTACTTCAGGTTCTCATAGCCAAAAAGAAATTGATCTTCTTGTAACACCATCCGTAAAGCTATAAGTAGACTGCGAATTTAATGCATTTCTGACAAAAATGGGTTAGTGTAATTACAAATAGCATGAAGATCAAAAGAACTTAAGAGTATCAACACATTTCGTTCGACAGAGATTTATAAATAATCATTAGCACACGTACGTGTGACATATTAAAAAATTGCAATTGTAAACGATAGGATCAGAATTGATGAAAACATAATAAAAAATCTCGTTACACGCTTGGAAAATCGTATTTATTATCCGATCCGTGACGACGAAAACGTAATATAAAACGTTATATTTTTATTCCTGCAAATAAAATGATTTTTGTTGGTATATTTATGGAACTCGGATTAAACAGCAGTTTTGCCTTTGTGTTGGCTATTACGATAAACTAACAGTATCGCTACACTATATATATTTATAACAAAATATTATACCGTAATCTATTCCGAAATAGTTGAAATTTCAATGGATTGGTATACGTACAACAAATATTATATTCCCGAAGAGGGCTAGAAAAGGTTAACAACATCAATCCCAACAAACACCCCAAACTCTTAGAAATCCACTTTTGTCGCTGCCATTTTCACTCTCGGCGAAAGAAGTCCGAATCCGCAAGTGGATAATGGATCCGCCGTCGTCAGCGCATTAATATTAATTAAATCCGGACGATATTACACGAAACTGGGAAACGTCATATTTAAGAGATCCAGCTCCTGAAAACTCGATCTGGAGAGTCGAGCGCGTCGGTATCCAAGGATCTCTGGTGTCCTAGTCGGGTGGAACCCGCTCGTTGAGCTTCCAGGCGGATTCCTGTCCCCGAAAAGTCTCGGAATCGACATAGAACGGGTCGCGTGCACCGACTGACCTCGTTCGCTGAAGAGAGTCACGTGGTCTGTCCGTTAATTTTGCCATCCACGAGCTTAGAGGGTACCGAGCTAGAACGTTGAAAGACGAGGAAAGACTATTCGCAGCCAGGTCCCATGGGACCCAGGTATCTCAAGCCTACATGGGTACCAGAAGAGGAAAATGTGCCACGTCGTTGGCAGATTAAAGCGACGACGGTGGTCTTTGATCCCCGGCAAGGCGGTAGGCAAGAAAGAGGGAAGGCGAGCGTAAAACGCGACCGTTCCGGGACATCGGACGGTCTCCGGAGACTCGCTTTTGCCGTGCGAATAACGACAATCGAATGGAAGGGAGAGCGCAAAGAGGTCTCCAACAAGAAGAAGAACATCGCGCAGGACACTTCAATCAGAGATAGGAAGAATCCGTTCCGATACTCACAAGAACGAAGTAGGACTTCCTCATGGTGACGATTCCCGACGGTGATCACCTCCTACGTGATTCCCAGAGCGAGTCCCTAGTTGTTCCTGCGACACCGAAAACTCTCGACACTGTGTCCCTTTCGTCAGAGATCCTCGACTTGTCGGCGCGTACACACTGCACCGTCCGAGGTAGGGCGCATCGAGGACCAAGTCGCCGCGAGCCTACTGCAACGCGATCACCTGAATATACGTACGGTCTCGCACTTTAACACTTATCACCCTTGCTCGAGCATCGCCACTCTCCTCCGCTACCCCAGGCCACGTGTCGGCGGGAGGACCTGCTCCGTCAGCTGTGATTTCGAGAGATAGATGTTCGGAGAACACGAGATATATCGTCACCGAATAAACGCAGGTGACCACGGGGCGCGCGGTAGCGATCTGTCGATCCGCTGATCGAACGCAAGGGTTGCGCGATCGCAGCACACGACACCCGATGAGAATCCGCACGTGACCACGAGGCTCGCCGATGTCGTCGGGCCGAAGTGCGCCGCACGAGTGTCGGCCTTAACGTCTCGAAAGCGCTTGACGTTGGCGCCCGTGCGGCTAAGGTGGGGGCTGGAGGGGTTCGCGGAGAAACACAGTCTGCCCTTCCCCCCACCCCCACCTCTGCCAAGTCTAACCAACGCCAACCCTCCCACACCCCCCACCCTACCTCTGTTTCTCTTTTCTCTCCCGCCCCCGCGCTCTCTGTCGCCCCCTCTCGCTCGCTCTCGCTCACTCTCGCTCACTCTCGCTCTCTTTCGCTTGCACCCCCTTGGTGTACCGCCGACCCCACGTCCACCCACTTCGCGTTGGTGCCGAGGTTGGAATAAAGTGCTGCCGTAGGGGTGGTTTGGCCGCACCACCGAGGAGGGGTTGGCAGCGGGGAAAAGAACGGAGAAGCGAGACCAGAGAGAAGGAGACCGCACGCTATATAGCTCGTGGCGATCGCAGGAACATCGTCGAGACTCGTTTCACGGGCAGGTGAGAGGGATGAAGGGGTGTTTCTTATTTATTTTCAAGGAAGCGCCACGTCGCTAGTCTCCGAATTTTATATATGGACCGGTTGCTGCTCCTACGGGAACTACGCAGACTCGAGGAACGCGACGCGTGTGCATCGTTAACAAAAATCTACCCTCGCGGGATTTAAACCTTCGGCGATGACGGCTGTGTTCTTCACGACGATTCTTAAACGCGGTGAGTGACGCTTCAGGAGATTCGAGGAGAATGCGATAATCTTCGCGGGATTGACGGGGGTGGCGCGGTTGCGTTACAAGGGAGGAGAAGCATAGGTCGAGATAAGGTAGTGTATTATGCTCTCGGGGGTTGTGTTTCTGGAACAAAGGGGAGAATTTCGTTCTGAGAAACTTTTCAGTTTCCCGCGCGTCGCTTAAGTCTAGTCCTCGGTACTGGAACTTTCTGGTAATTATTATCCGTTGTACCAGGCGTTACAAAAGGGCGCGAGAACTTTGTTGCGAGAAAGTGGCAACGAAGAATAATCCTCGTCTCTGCCCCATGGAAAAAATTAAGAGGACCGGACGGACCAAATTCAATTCCGACTCTGGGCACTTGTAAACGAACGACGTATTTCAAAGTAAAAAAGTAAGTTTGTCCACAACTTGCGGATAATATAAAATTCGAACGATTCCAGAACTGTTCCGAGAGGAATTAAGTTTCCACTGTTTTTCGACGTCGACAGAATGTTCCTTGTATAAACACCCTATTTTCGCATATTGCAATAATTAGGTATCGAAAAACGCGCGGTGTAGCGTTATTATATTCGCGTGTTGGCCAAGCCAATGGTAGCAAATGAAACAGCGGTGCCCGTGCAATTACAAAGCAAACAGCATTTTAACGCGTGACAGGCAATTCGTCGTGGCGCAAATTGTTATTCTAACTGTTAAAATATTTTATTAACAGTTTGTTTAACGGGTCGATCGGCAGAATTGTCGAACATATCGGCGCATTCATAAAGGCTCGATGAACCGCGAACAATTCCGAATGTTCACCGTTTAATCGAGTAAAAATGGTGACCCGAACCGACGGGGCCGTTCTCGTTGCCGGAGCGAAGGTAACGCGTTTTTCCAATTGAAATTTTTATCGTACGGGAAGGCGGGAGGGTATATTTTCTAGAAAAAAAAGGTGAAATAAAAACGATGCCCCCCTCCCTTCCGTCCCAAAAAAGGACCGTTTAACAATTTACCCGGATCCGTTGGTGGCTCCAGGTCGCACGCACCATTTCTCATGTGCGCGCCGCGCACGCAGAACAAATAGACGTTCGATTCGGCGCTCGCGAGAGCGCACACTTGCGCACACGTGCGCGCACTAACGGGCGGACGTACACAGGTACACAGTAGGAGAACCGGGTCAACGTTTCGATTAACGTTCATCAAACAACGAACGCACCGCGGGTACACGACAGTAATCATTTCTCCGCTGACCGATTTTTTGACGCATTGACAAGCTTTCAAATAATGCTCCCGGATACCGATGCTACCCGTTGGATTTTCAACGTCGATAAATCTCCATCGGGCCGCTTCAATCTCCGTCACCGGAATCCATCTTCCCCGGCCGTTTCACAAAAGAGATCTCCTTGGTAAATCAGGATATTCACCGAGCTATAAAATTCTGTTCGTGTGTCCGCTTCCACGTCCAACCTCCCCACCCCCCCTCTCTCTCTCTATCTCTCTCTCTCTCTGTCTGTCTCTCTCCCGCGATATTTACTACCGCTTTTTCTCATCCACCTGTCGGTGATGTCGATACGTATCGTGCACGGGTCCTTGAACGACTTGTTTAATCCTGCGTTCGGTTGCCGCCTTCCTGCGACAGGGATTTCACGGAATTCGTACACGGAAATAATTAATTGGGAACCACGAATTAATTCGGCATTCCAGATCGCTGTCACCTTTCAGAAACTGTCTGAAAAAAATTACATGTATAATACCACGTAACGTCGAAAATATTTTTCTAGGCCGGCATATTTTAATTTCGATCGGTTTCTCGATTTGTTGCTTGCCATAATCTTAGGACGAAAGTTCCCCGTGGGAACGAGGATCGGCCTCCCATGCTTCTCACGTGTCGACGATGACCAGTCGCGAAGATGTGTCCGGCAATAAGAGAAAGCCAGGGGAAAAAACGTGACGCGACGAGGAACGTACCTCGAGTGCAGCTCGATTTCGAATGCGGGGGGATCCAGTTTATCCGGTACCGTTTATCTAAAACGGCGATCGTCCGAAGACGGTTTATCCCGAGTGGTATACTGATCCCGTCGTCGTCCACGGGTATGTCGTATGCGACCTTGTCCCGTATCGAGCACACGTCCTACGGAAACTCGAGCATGCGTTACACCTATCGATTCGAAGCGGTTCTAAACAGGAACGTGATCGAGGAATTCCATCTTTCTTTTTTTTCTCCACGGAAAATTGATTCTCCAGTTGCACCGCGAGAGTTTCGAACCGTCAAAATTTGTGAAGATTAAAAAGTCTTTCGCCTTTTCCGCATCCAATCTTGGCCGTCCGATGATTTTGGACCTGGACCAACTATCAGAAGCTGCGGAGGAAACAGCGCGTTTAATGTAGTCGCGTCTTTCGAACAGTTTGTTGCAATTGGTGCGCGCTTTGCACAAGCGATCAAATTCCCTCGCTGATGTTCGAGTCTTTATTACACTGCAGCGGTTCGTGCTAAATTTTCTTCGTAGATTGCAAGAAAGTCGTTTAAATTTTCCACTGTTTCAAATTCAGTTTTGCCGGGAACGCGGTAGACTCTACGTATTATTTTTGCAGGACGATGAGTTAGAAAAACATTTCTGCGCGACAGGCTCGGCTAGCGAATAAAACATTCGCAGACCTTTTGCCTTTAAACAATTATATAACTTCAGTTCTGTCGGATTGAAATATTATTTCATCAAGACTAATATTCCGTTTTCGATTCGATAAATATTGGATGTCACGTAACTTTTGTTTCTGTTCAAGTTTCGCCGATATCTGCCGGAGCAAAGGATCTGCGAGAGCAAAGACGAGCTCCGGGAAACTGAAACAATTACTTTTGCAGAACCGGATGTCGAGGTCTCTCACGGGAATTATTAAAATAAGGATTTTATACATTTATGGCAACTGCGAATTTATAAAATACGAGAAAATACATGCATTAACTACCGGCTAATAATGTTTTGCTTTTAACGTTTGCCGGATGGAACTCTCCACTCGGAATAACTACCAAGATAAAATTATTCATCGGAAAAGATGTCAAGGTTTTTTGCATTAATTGCTACACTGCTAACTTTTAAGAATTTGCAGCATCTAGAAATTTGTAAAATTCGAGAGACTGCGTGCATTAAAGTTATTTAATTGCATTTTGCTTAGAGTCTTCGCTAATTGAAGAAACTGAGACAAAGCAACGAGGTCAAAGAGAAATTCAGGTCAAGTTAATGTACAGAAAAGTTTTAACGATTATTTATGTAGAATAAGATAGACAATCAAATTTGATTTGTGTTCAGAAAAAAAACCCTTAATCGAAAGCACGAGTTACCAGTTAATTTCAATCGCTACAGCCTCGACAAAACTCATTTGCATGATTCGTAGTTTGCAAAGATTCAGTCTACCGATGATGAGGAAAGTTTGACAAGAAACTATGTCAGCAGACCAATCTAAATCAATGTTCAGGGCTGCAGAGAACGATACATCGAATGCCAAATACTCCCCGAATCTCGACAGCGAGATCAACGGAGGGAATCTTGTTTTATCCGAGTGGCATTAACATTTAGGGATCAGAGACCTGGGAAACCGAACTGTCTTAAAGTCTCGACGTCCCCAAAGCTGCGAGATCCCAGTTCCCTTCTTCAGGGTGGGATAATCGGAGAAGGGTCGGCCAATTTCGAATAAAACCTTCCTCCACCTCGCGCCATATTTATTTCAATGAAAAGCGCGGCTCGTGTATCTCAGAATAGAGACGGGTGAGGGGGTACAAAATCGACTGAACGGAGAGGCGAGTATTCAAGAACGCTCGTCGAGCATCGAACAACAGCCCCAAGTTTATTATTTCAGGCTGAAAAGTTTCCTATTAATTTTTGAAGAGAAAAAGAGAAAAAAAAGAGAGAGAAGGAGTTGCCCGCAACGAAAAGCAACGGCAGGGGGAGAAGAAATCAGAAACTTTGAAGCAGTACCAATTAACGAATGAAAACAAAAATCTCATTAGACCGACTCCGAACCCGCGGAAGTTTAATATCGGAAGTCCGGCCAGCCGCTTTTCAGTCGGAAATAGTTGTGGGGTTATGGGAATCGCGTTATTATTGTCACTGTGAACTATTCCACGCTCAATCGGTGATTTTTTCTGTTTTGCGGTTGTAGCGATATTCGATGCAAATTGACTTAAACGTTGTTAGCACCTAGCACGAAAAATAACTAAAAATCGACAAATTAATTAGACTCCGAGTTAGTTTGTCAACCAGTTACAATGAACATTCGTTTCAATTAGCATCGTGCTCGATATTCGTCGCGATGAATGGTTCCATCGTGCCGAAATGAATTGCAGCGATATCGAAAAATATCCAAAAAAAGAAGAAAACGATAGAAGAATCGGTTGGAACGATGAACGGGCAAACAATGGATGGTATCGTTTAGCCTGGATCGCGGTTGAACAAGGAATTTGTTTATCCGCGGCGGTCAAAGATCCGGCGAATTAAAATTCAGCAATCTTGGACGGTATCGCGAGCCAACCGATTCGCTTTTGGATCGGGTTCAAAGAATAAATGAAAAATTGCCCGGTGAAAAATTCCGGATAAAACGAAGGTGGGAAGGAGGGAAAAAGGTGAACGGGACCAACAAAAAAAAACGCAAATGCAGATTCTCTTCGTTGCAAATGATCCGCGTCGCGGAAGAACACGAATACACCGCGGGGATAAAAGTGTCCGCCATGCCGAGGCCCGTGAAATCGATTTTCATCCGAACGAGAAGCGCGCTTCGGCCAAAAAAATGCTACAGCAAATTTTACTTCGACTACGAGCTTACACGCTGGTAACTATACGCGTATGATCGTGCCATGCATTTTCACGCCCGCTGTTTCGCGATGGATGAAAGACTGCCACGGCGCGCCGTGTTGGTGGCCCGTCCATTCCGAACCACGGTTTATTTTATCCCGGCCAAGTGTACGGACCGTCACTCTCTTTTTTCACCTGCTTTATTTATCCACGTACAGGTAGTTGCCGCGCGCACGTGGATAACTCTATTACGAGAGCATAAAAGATGAAACGCGCTGGCCCGTGAATTCGCGAGCGAACGCGGACAGCTGAGATATTATGCCAATGCCTGTCGTCGAACACGGAACCCTCGTTCGTGCAGTTTTATTCATTTTTTCGACGTCCGCAAAAGAATTTTCTGTATCGCGCACTCTGTCCGCGGTAAACTCGCGTAACTCTAACGAGCTTCTTCCATTTTAGCTGCTGCCCGATACGTAATGTTAAAGATGAGAGTGCTTCGAAATGTACTCGCTGATCATGTCTCTTTTGCGAGTGCAACGACGCAGACGGATTTTGTAGTTGCGAGTATTTTCTCTGATAAAAACTTTTCTTTTGATCTATCGTGTCCTAGTATTCGGGAGAAGTAGAAACGGTCGGACATGATCAGACGCGTCAACCGATTCGAATTTCGATTTTCTCGAACGGAAAGCGTCAACAGCAAAAATGCCGTTCGTCTTTTTTAGCCCATCCGTCGGTTTGATTCGAGTATGGAAACGTATACTCGATCTGGGACATGTTACAAACCGTCTGCGTCGCAGACGACACTTCCCGTTCATCCGGAGGGGAGGTATCTCTCCATCTTTATAGCTGGCAGAAACGCCGAAAGAAATCACCTGAGAGGAAATTCGCTTAGGCAAAGGTGCGATAAAGAGAGCAGGCGTTTACGGAGCGCCTGAAGTGCGCTGCCAGCGCAGCACAATGAACAATAGGCCTCATCTTCTTGTATCCACAAGCGCGCGTGGGTGGTCACACGCGAGGCACACCTGTGCGAGGTGTGTATTCGCGAGGTGAGAGGATATCACGGGGCCCGACTCCCCCGCATAATGTCGCCGTTCATGCGGCGCACGTGTGCGAACAGCTGCATTTTAAAATCACGGATTCCGGCGTGCAATTTGTCAGAAAATTCGAGCGGCCGCGGCCGCGAGCGCGAGCGCGAGCGAGACTCCTCGTCGCGTCGTCTACCGAAAACGTTCAACCTTACCGGGCCCAGAATCACGAATTTCCTCAGGTTCACCCCCATCTCCAGTCAGCATCAACGACATCAACTTTTTTTCTCGTCCAAAGACAATCGATTCTTGTGCCGGAGGAAGACTTCAGCCGACAACGGATTTTTCTCTGACGGAAATACGATGTCAGGCGCGGAACGTTTTATTATTGACGACTGGAGAATTTTATATCCGTCACGGGGGAGGAATTCGTATCCATCGTTTCCCCAACTTTTCCTCGCCCACGTTCCACGACGAACGCGATGACATTTTCAACGTGGCCGGGGAACCGCGGATTTTCTGATGGACTACTGTTTGCGGGTTTTTAACGGTTGCGGCAGCTGCGTGTCGTTTATTAAATAAAGTTATTCAACGGTATGCGGACGACTGTAATTTTTAATAAAAACTTTCTTGTCTTTAAAATTAGTATGTCGCTTTGTAACAACGACAAGATTCCATTTCGTACAATTTCTGATGAAAAAAATTTCTGGTGAAAATGGTTTCATAATTTGAGTAATTGTGCAAGACAAAGTTAGTATTTGGGACATCATAAAGTGAATGGTATAAAAAGAATTTTCTTTTCTAAGAAAAAAGATATAGATCTTTCTAAGCTCTGAATTGATAACGCACAAAGGCATTAACGACGTATTCAGAGCTCGGGAGCATCAGAAAGAAGCTCGTTGAATCAGAACGCGTTAAAGTGCGCTTGTAAATTTTGTAACTCTATGCCTTTAATCACACCGGGCGGCTACGCAAATGAATGAAACCAGATAAGAAAAAAACGGGCATAAATATGAAACTGCGGAGGAGGAAGGTTTTAAAACGATCTCCAGACGGTTTTCACGGGAACGTTAGTGCTCTTAGTTCCCGCCGGCTTCGCGGACGTTTATTTTCTTCGAGAAAAATGATGGAAACGTGGCGGCGAAGACGACCGCGGGTTCGTAACGAGACCGCGAGCGTTCCCCGCCCGTTAAAATCTACTTCGCAATGAAAGGATTTCCAGAAATTTGTTTTTACCCACGACAAAATTAATTTTACCCGGGAATAAACCGTTCGAGATGAAATCAGGCCTTTACCGGGCAAGAAGAAATTCGTTTGAAAGATCCGGAACGTCGAGTGCCGCCTCGAGAGATCTGACCAATCAGAAATTTAATATATTTTACATACACAAAGTTTTGGTGTTCCTCTCGTTTTCGGAACGGTTTCTCTGAGGCCTTAACCGCCATTGAAACCTGTAAAAAATCGAGAATATCCAACTGTAATCGAACGAAACGCGATCCCCGAATGTTCGAAATGGATGAAATGTAAACGATCGAGCAACATGTAAAAGAGGTTGAAGCGTGTTTCGTTTCGCCAGAATAAATGGAAGATCATGTTTCGATTTGACGAACTCGCCGCGTACGTTCGTGTCGATGTAGAATCATTCGCTTCGAATAATTCGATCAGAAGCGGAGTCACTTGGGTGGATAACACACTGCCACTTCAGCTGGCGTAATCATGAATTTCAGATTAGACTTGTTGTCTGCCTCTGGGTGAGGAGGAGGAAGTGGAGGAGGAGGAGGAGGAGGAGGAGGAGCAGGAAGAGGAAGTGGAAGAGGCGCAGTTTCCGGGATCGAGCGGCGCAGCGCGGCGCGGTTCTTTCGAATCTCGAACGATAAGGTTGATAATTAAAGTCGACCGATCGGCTGGCGATGCTAGTTCGCGGGACGAAATGTAATCGAATTTAAAGATCCGCGGCGATAGGTGCCCGGGGTAGGAAAGGCATCGATTCGATGCTAATATCCCGGGTTGTAATTGAATTTCAATGGAAACTTTCCATTCGCTTTGCATCGAAAACTGTTTAAACGTTCGAGATGAACGCCGGTGGCGGTGGCGCGCGGTCGGGAAAACCTGGAAGGAAATAGAAAAAAATAAAATAAGGAGGAAAGCTTGACGGGGACACGAAGAATAATACGAATAACCTGGCGCACCGATTACTTTCCGGGGTTAAAGACCCGGGGGCCGCGGTCTCAAACGTTCCCTTCGTTAGCGGTGCCGGTGATAAAGGACGTCTTTTTTGCATTGAAAGCGTTTACTGTTGCCTCAGCTAGTCTATCTGAAAAGAGAGCCCGGAGACCCACTTACGTGGCGGGACCCTTGAATTCGCTAATTAACGCGGCTGAGTCATGATGTCACTCGTCAGGTATACATATACACACGCCTCTCTTGTAAAGGTCACGTCCAGTAGCGTGAAACACTTGACCGACACACGGCCGAGCCTCGGCGTTATATTCGCGCCACGATTTTCCACGTACCCGTACACACTCTCGCGTGCCCGTTGCACCCGCCGCGCCGCGTCGCGACAACGAAAACACGGTCCTGCGATCGTAAAACATAAAAACATGTTTCGAAACGCGTCGAGGAACGAGCGCGCGGCCCATCGTCATTTTACCGACTGCGAAACCTCTTACGTTCCAAGGCAGAAACACATTAGTATCATGTCACGCGAATCACGTACGAGCTGTTCCTCAAACACCGGACACGGTTTTTTAAAATGTAGCAAATTATACGCATCTTTTACATGTTCCCTTTCCATTAAATTGCCTCGAAACCCCAAATCGGATTGAGTTAACGAAGTAATCAAAATCTTCTTCAAACTTTGACTTACGATTTTAAAGAAACACAACGATTGGATTTATATTGCAATATTTTGAATTGATGCACCGAACCTAAGGTTCACCGTTAAACAGATATTCCCTGAACGGAAGGGAAATTAGCGCCGCTGCATGAAAATGTAGTGAAAGTCAGCCGATGTAAACGACGTTTGAAGATTTTAAATTAAACGATCAATCGGAGACGATGACTCGTCGCTTCGCGAAGATGAGTTTACACACAGCTTGTTAACGGAAGTCAACGTTACATACGACGTCACTGTTACTCCGAGGGTCGATTTGATTATTCCTGTGATCGCTTCGTGCTTACTCCGATTACTTCCTCTGGACACACGTGTTTGTCCGGCAAGAGTTTTGCAGAGTTTCTTCACCCTTCTTTTTTTTTTAGAAAAAGATAGCAAAACTTTTTAATACTCGCATAATTCTGCGACAGCGAATTCATGCGGTAGAGATGACTCGGAAAGAATATTTTTGTTAAATTATTCTAGTTGTAATGGTCTCCTTTAGAATCGACAATTTCAGAACGACAATTTCGAAATTGTTACATCTTACTATACTCGTTCCGATTGGGACAAACAAGTTGCTGCTAAACGAGAATACTCTCTCGCAGGAAGCCCCTTCGCTTCTTAGTTTTGAACATTAAAAATGGAAGAAGAGATAAATAACTAGTTTAATTATTCACGGATTATCGTCACCGAAAAGTTCCTGCTAATAAAGCAGCGTCTTCTTACCGACCGTTCGGCGCGCATAAAAAAACCAACGGAACTCGAAGTTGCCAGTTGTATAATTAATGTTATAGCTAATGTCGGCGATACTTGGTAAAAGTTCCCTGACGAATTACTTGACACTCTGCCAACCAAGTTGGTTACACAATATCCCGAAATTTGCATATTTATACTAAAATTAATTTTACTTCGAAACTACTTGCCGAGATTTCGACGGAATTTGTGTTGCGACCCTGTTAAATGTTATTGCAGGACGTAATCGGGTTTCTGTTCCACGGATTACTACAAAATAGCGAACTATGCCGGGACTAGGTAACGGCAAATATACAGAAAAAATCATTCTCCGCGTTTCCTGTTTCGAATGTAAAATAAAAAGAGATTCATTAAAACACTAAAAATATAGCGAACTTTATGCCGAATTTTCTTTCAATTTTTAGCCTGTGTTACCACGCATCTTTCAAAGTCGAAAAAGTTTTTATATCTCGTTAAAAATGCCAACAGTTTTCAAAACGATACTGATTTATGCAAAAAATGATAATGGTTGATGCAACAAAAAAAAAGGCTTTATCAATCTGCCATCCGAGCGCCTCTTTAATTAGAGGGGGAGCCTTGTAACGGGAGACATTAATTTGCGTTCGATGCGAAAATATTTTTCGCGCGTTTCCATGACGTAAAAACTGGTGCGGAAGTAACGATGTTTGCGAGCGACATTATTGACCGTTACGTTGCCGCAAATTCATTTGCACGTTAGAACCGTGTTTCCGTGTGTCGTCGTTAAAGCTTTCATTTTTCACCGGGCCGCGGCGAGTTGTGCGCAGCACACGCTGCTCGAACGTGTAGGAGGATTCTTACGAGTGTAACGCAATAAAATTCCTCGTTGAATCTCAAGCAGCACTCCATTTTCGCCAGGGATAATTTGTCACCGGAAACTTCTGGGAAAAGTTCAAATTAGTCTTGGCCGATGCAGCCAGCCTGGAGCTTTCTGAACTTTCCTGCAGGCATTCCCGACGGTGAACAGCCACCGCGGCTCGGAATTTGCAACAGGCTTGGGTTGAAAATACAAATCGAACCGTCCGCTAATATTCCTGCTGAAAACACATCGCTTGGCCCTTGCTCAACGCATCAGTGTATGGTTCGTGGCTGCGGATTTTTCGGTAGATCCTACAACAGCAACTTTAATCGTAACTTAAATCCTAGACCCATTCCTGTCCAAATCCTTCCGCCTTCCAGCGTCATCCAAAATTTCTTCGGTTGCTCGTCTTGCCTCTCCCCCAGACTCTTTCCTAGCCACTTTCCTTCCGAATCCCTTGTTGCGTACACCCTACCATTCCTTTCCAAATGCCACCCATTCTACTGTTCCGTCTCTTGTCTTGGCTACTTCCTTCCCTAATAGCATCCCTTCCAAACAGGACCAGGTTATATCGTCAACATTTTCAGAAATGTTACGCTCATCGTTAACCGATGTCCAGCAAGGGTCATCGGGGATGTCCAAGGGCGGCGGTGTAAAGGGGGTGCAGATCGCGGTGAAATCACTTGGTTTAGCTGAACCGAGAGCCGGTCGTGCTGCAGAGCAGTTTTCGGGTTAAAGATCTCGTTGGAACGGTGGCAAAAAGTCGTGGCGAGTGGAGGATCGATGCCACAGCAGCGACAGCGTGGCTCCAGAGCCAGCAGACGTCGTCGTCCCGTTGCCGTCGTCGCATGTATACACCCGTGCACACACCCCCATGCCCCCTATCCGGCCCATTGCCATTCCCATTCCAACGATCTCCTCATCTCCATCGCCATCTATGTTCATCCCTCCTCCTTCACCCTTCTCGCGTTCCGCTTCTTTACCCCCGGGGGCTCCGAGGGCATCCTCGTCGCTCGTTCCACCCTTCGCCATCGTCTTCTTCCTTTACGATCCCCTCTGTACACCCCCGCAACCCCCGTTCAACCCTCCAGCACCCTCATCGCTCGCCCAGGGCGTTCTAATACGGCTACGAAGCGACGCGACTCTACTTATGAGAATGTAACCCACATTTCGTCTTAACGTTACTTCCGGTTTGCTCGGGAAACGTATTGTGAGTTACGCTCAATGCCGTTTCGATATCTGTCACCGTTAATGGCGTCAGACGGGGGACACCGGCTGAAAGTTTTCGGTCGTTCCGATGCGAATTCGCCACGCAGCATCCTGCGAAATCTTCTAGACTCGAGGAGCTATCGCGCGAGCCTGTGCTTCCGAACGAACACCGTCGAAACATGTCGTTCAACGCGTAAACACTGTTCAGAAAAATTCGCTACGTTTGTTATCTTCCACCGAAGATATATGCACGCAAATGCTGAACGACTTTTTCCAAGAAGAACTTTCTTAACGAAACGCAAACGGTTCCCTTGGGACACGATCATAAAGATCATGAAGATGCGAAAGAACAGGATTCGTGTCCATCGAGATTGTGTCGGGATGAAACGAACCAACGTTAAGTAAACAAGCGTCTGTACATTGGAATCACAACGAAACACAAACATTATTTTATGATACGATGTGTACTATCTGGGACAGATCACAATGGTGCGGAGGCTTCGTGTCAGAGACGATGATGTTAGGAAGTTGCAAACGAGGCTGCGGGTTAGTCGAAATTTTCCGACAGCGTCTCAGCTACGTAATCCGATGTACATTAGGCCAATATCTACGCTGTTGTTGCTTAATTTCGGGACACGTAAACGTGCTTCCACGGAGTGATGGTTCCGAATACTATTCGAAGTTTCATCCGTTCCTGGCTACTCTATTACGTCTATACATATCGTACTCCGTCAAGGAGCATTGGGAATAGTAGCATCCACGCTCTAAGATGTTACATCCTCATCTCGGCAACGTCGTCGCGAGTATGGTTGTCTTATGCGATGCGCTATCTCGCCGACTGTTCTCGGGGAAAACTTACGGCGCTGATTAGAAGCGAAAAGTGCCACGCGTTTACAACTGGTGAGCGAGTTTAGAGCCTTCCCAAGACGCGATAACTTCGGTTCGAAGTTAGAATTTTGAATATTCGAATTCAATAATTGTCGTGGTTACGGAGCCTCTGTTACGAGGGCCTGGGAACTAATTTTTACTTCATTTCTTTCAGTCATCAAAAAATTGAAAAAAGTCTTATGAACATGTTTTACAAATGTATGAAAATCGACACTGTCTCTTTTCGCTACATCGTTCATCATGTACGAGTGACGTCTTGTCCAGCTTTGAAAATCCATTTTTATTGCTATACATTGAAGTGAACCGAAATTCATTAGGATTTATGGTCCACAGGAACAGCTTTCACATTTCAGGTCGACTGGTCCTGATACTACACTTTTTTGGACATTCAATTTTTCAATCGTGTAACTTTTTATTATACTTTTGTTACGTTTTTTATACTTTTCATTGTACTTTCTAACGTTCCACTATAATTTCAACCCGTTACTAATTTTGTAGAGGCAATTATCGAGTCGACTTCGTTCACGTATTATTTAGAATACACAGTCCATAAGAATCTTGAATATTCAGTGTTCACGCGAACGTTAAAGCCAGGAGATCGAGGGACTTGAATTACAATAACGTTGGAATCCGATGCAACACCCTGCAGTCGCGTCGATACACGAAATAAAACGAGATCGAGGGGACCGGTGCGGTGCGGCAATAAATCGGCCTCGCCTGCCCCCCTATTTTTCGAATCCACGTGATTCGTTTCGCGAAAGAATACAGCCTAATAGCGGGGGCATTTATCGAAGAATGTAGCTCGTTCTCAGAAGCTGGTCTCCTTTTCTACACGTCCCATTCGCATCTCCTCGCTCCACCCACGATTCCGCGTCCTTGTCAGACCAACCCCCTACGTAACGCGGTCATAGTACGTGCTAGAAAGTACCCTGTGGAGAAAAATGTAACCCACATTCCAACGGAATGTTATTTCAGAGACGCTCGATAACGACCGCCACGGTCCTGAGGATAATTCTGAATTCAAACACGCGAAACGTAATGGAAAGAAAATGCCAGTTGAATATGAGATACACCGTTTCAGAATTAAACCGGTCGCGTAACGTTCCACAATATGTTACCGGGGTGGAGTAATTCTGCTCGGCTACGCTTGACGAATATTTAACAGCCCTACCCTCCTCAAAAATCCAACACAAAAGATTCCCTTATGGTTTTCCGCCAGTTTCCATTCACGTTTTAATTCCACCGATTCTGTTTCATTCTTAATCGCGTATTTTAAACAGTAAAGTTGCGAAGCGCTCGAAACTCTTTACAAAAATGGAAATTAAATGAATTTTCACTCTAGAATTGCTCAAGTACCAGGAAAGACCCGTTTCTTGCTTTAATTTCTACCACATATCTCTGAACAGGAATAATTAGTACATATTGCATTTCCATGTTCATGTTGCGTTTTCTCTGAAAAAAAGCATCGCAAGATCACGATTTCGGTCAGCGTCCGAAATTACGTGCGTGCACGCTTCGCGTGGCGAACAGATTTTAATTAGTACAATTTTAAATCAACCGTGGTTCTTGAACTTGAATCGGTCACGAGGCGTTTCCTTAGGGAAAGTATTTAATTAAACTAAGAACAGGGAATGAAAAGGACTAGAGAACCGAGGAATGAAGAAGAAAAAACCTCGGAACTCGTTCCCGCAGGTTCGTTTTAAAGTTGAGCGAAGTTTCGACCCCGTTTACACTGCGACCCGCAAACCTGAAGTGCACGTTCCCGCGAATCTACCTTTCTTTTTTTCATCATATTATTTCGAGTGAAAAAAGAATAGGGGAAGGGCAGTGGGTGGGGTTGTTACAGTAGCTTCAACGAGCCGGAAATTACCGGGGCAATGGAAGAACTGCTTCAAACGAAGTGGAGTTTGTGGCACTTCACCCTAACGACGATGGGAGCCTCTAATGTTATTTCAATCGTAATAATTGCGCCCAGGAACGACTTTCCCATTAACACTGATTGCCATTTACGGGACTGCGTGATCGACCTCGATACAGGTTCCGTTCTCAAAATATTTCATCTGTTCGAAACAGTTGGCTCGGGGTTTTAAAAACGAAGATGTGGCACGTCTTCGCAGATAATGTACACGTTGATTAAATTGTAAAGTATGATCGAACATTAAAATATTACTACATGTAGTTGCACGGTTTATTACGTTTTTCGTATTCGTATCGCATGTAAATGCACAAACATCTGCAGTACACATTTATTACTATCACGGTAAAACCAAAATAACGTAGTTATGCAATATTTTTATGCAAACCCATTTCCCGACGCATTAATTCACAGGAACTCTATTCAAATAAAAATTTCGGCTGCATTAAGGCCAACAGCAAACAAAAATCCAATTAAAATGCATCAACTTTTTTGAGGTCATATAAAACCCGAAATCCCTTCCAATCCAATGATTTACGTTTCTCTTACTGACCGAAAGGCATGCCAACGGGACGCTAAAAAACGGACAACCCTTAAAAAGGATCAGAACGACCTTCGCACGGACTCGCAAACTGTACACCCACACCACGAAGAGATTGCGAACAGGAAAATATTCAGAAGGAGCGATAAAGGCCCCGTCTTTTACACCCTGCTACCCCATAAATATAAACTTCACAGTGCAACCGTGTCCTTCCGTGGACTCGTAGATGTAAAAACCTCCCTTAGCGTAATAATCCTTTCTCCTCCGACCGTGTCCTAACGGTCGTCTAGTTTCCGCGTGTCGTTTCGCGGAGGGGAACCGTTGGAGTTTGTAATTAATTTTCACGGGCCGTGTGCAGCGTAATATCAACCTCGCTCGCTACACCGTTCTCTGTTAATCTCCCGGCAAGAGAGAAATTTTGACCTTCACGAGTATCATGCTGGCCGGCGTTCGCGTCGGTCTTTGTCCCGAACACGCTTTATTAACGTAAGACTTTCCTAGTTCCCCGAGAGAATTTACGAGCGGCGCCTAGGATCCCTTAATCTTTCGATTTGCGGCAGATTTGTCCGCCGAAAGTGCCTTTTGCGGACTATTCCACCGAATGCCGCGAAACAAGAACTCAATTCTATCTCCGCTGTTCACCGATTGGTCGGGTGATCTTTAATGAATGCCGCAAAAACTGAATAATGACGAAGAACGAAGGTTTTCTTTATTTTTTGAAATATTTAGCACAAAACATTGTTAACTATAGAATGATATCTATATACGTCCCGAAAATCATTCGAATTTTAATTTATATTCTCAATCGAATCTCTGTAAGTAATTGCGAGAATAGTCTCACAGGTTGATCGATAGCCGAACTATTTTCAAGGATACATATTCCTCGTTTAATCGTGAACGGTTGTAAATTTCAATTCAATGAGACAGAGATAGGGGATAGATGCCCTTATCGACAATGCTTCCCTGAAATAATGAATGGAGGAGAGATTTAAAGAAGCGGAGGTAGCGAACAAGGAGGAAGGAGGACGAGCAGCAAATAGAAATCCTATGGTAATCTTAGCATGTTCTACCTCGCTGACGTTATCTGCTCGGATCGCTATTTCGCGCCTCGCAGACGGATAATTTATTATTGCACCGTTGGTTGTGTGTGTTATCGATCGACGACGCCGCTTTTAACGTTCGGCTACCGAGCTGTGCAATTCTGGCGAGCTCGTTTCGCCCCGATCCAAGGTCGTCATATATCGATCCTCATTCCATTTCATTCATCATCTCCAGTTCACTTTAACACTCAATCCGTTGATTCGCGTTCCAATCTTTCACCTTTCACCGGCCCACCCGCTACCCTTCTACGTTTCTATAAAAGCGAAAATAGTATTTCACGCCGATTCTCGAAGCGAAGAACGAACTAAAGGACCATGAGATCCGTGAAATTAATCATTTAACGCGAACCTCAAACCGAGATGCTGAACTTTCCTTCCACTTCGTATTTTTTTTAATCCGACCGACGAGCTTGTAGCATCATGATCGCGAAAGTTTGTTGTCTTCCGTTTTGCAAGATTGCTTTCATCATTTATGTAGAAATACATTCGCGAGTCTAAACTGCGGATTTTATGCGTTCGTCACAAAAATCGGTAGATCAAATGTAAAACACTAAAAATACTTAAAGACTTTAAAGAATCAGAAAAGACATACACGTAGAAAGGAACAGCGCATGTAAACACGGGCCGGACGAGTGGTGGTAGCCGATTCTACGTTATCGACTATCGTAGCTCTACCGATTCATTTCGAGCACTCCGAGAGAGTCTCGAAGCATCACGATTTACAGAAACATCTGGAATCGTTTCGAGTCAAAGCGGACCCTGCGTTTTCAATGGTTGAGAAGACGAACTCGCGATTGTCTGAATAAAACCAATTCATTCCTAGCCGGAATTCCGTATAAAATTAGGAAGCAGCTCGATTCTTCCGCGGAGCAGAAGAGTTCAACCCATTAGCTCACAATTTCCGACTCACGAGACTCGGCCACGGTTTCCCGCGAGCGCGGAACTCGTCGTTCTCTATTATCATCCCCGAGTACTTTTGCTTCTTTCCCCATTCCCAGCCCTCTTCTTTTTTACGCGGTTACTCCGCAACGTTCGCGAAAGCGTTAAATCATTTCGGCGTTCTGTACCGTCGCAATCAGAGGCACAAATGCCTAGAGTTCTTTTACATGAATATTTTAATGAATGCGGGCTCCTCTGACGCACGGAGTTGTGTACTCCTCTCCCGTACAATGCTTTCTCTTTTAACCGACCACCCCTCTTCCCTCTCTGCCGCCCACCAACCAACTCTCGCCCATTACTCTAGCCCATTGGCCGTGCTTATTTTTACATTTCGCGAAAGGAAGAAGCTAGAGCATACTGGATTCGCGTGGCAGGGCCGGTGGTAAAGCATCGACGGTCCTTTCAACATCCGCGGCCGAAAGGTTAAAAAGCACAAAACCGAAACTCGATAGGCGGCCGGGTGTCTCTGTGTGAACATCTGTCACAGATACCGCGCGGACAACCAACGAGATTAAAGAATATCGCTGCATCGTTTCCCCTTTTGCTCTCTGTGCCGCGCAATTTTTCCCCTTTGCGAACATTTCTTTTTTTTCGTTGCACTTCGCAATGATCGATTAAGACAAAACTTGTGTGGCGGGAATTACGGCGCGGAAGCGCGGAAATTAAATTAAAAAGTTCCATTACAACAATCCCTGCTTTAAAAAAAATACAGATCCTTGAAGATACTCAAATTTTCAATCCTTCTAAACACTTGCGTTTGAATAACTACAACTGGACTGTGATTTTTATGCAAAACTTTTTACCGCAATTGGCCGAAGGGTAGAAAATATTTCGTTATCGATTGTCGAAGGTGCAACGGTTACTGCACCGTCTCCGCATCGAAACGCATCGTTTTGCGAAATGCGGAAGGACCGTGGCCGCCATTTGTCACACACAGTACCAGCATGACAGAATCGCGAATTCCGTGCGGCGGCGGCGAGCAATGCAAACGGGAATCGCGCGCTCCGGAAAAATTATCGCCGACGTTTCACTTCATTTCATAAAACTCGAAATTCTGCCGGATACAAATTCGTTTTTCGCCTAGCGCGAACACGCGTAATACTGTCGTCGTGGCGAGATTTACGGTTGCTGTTAGCTGTTAGCAACTCGTCGTCGTTCGCGATCGGAAGGCTTGAAACGACCTAAATCAAAATTGCGCCCCTCTGGCCGCGCCATTCAAGTCGAATTTATAATGCCGAAAGTTGAGGCGCGCGAAAAAATGAAGACACTTGGTGTGACCCGTTTCTGTGCAGAAACCGTCCGCACGGACGATTAATTTATTTAATGTATTCCGACGCTATCGATTAATACAGAATACAGAATTGGATTGTACTTATTCAGATTATTTCATGTACTCAGTTGCACAAGTATTGTTAGATGTATTCTAGATGTCACGAAACAATTGGACAGCAGATGTTTGTTAATTAGAACATTAATTTTAATTAAGGCCCAGAGCCAAGATTTAGATCTAGATACCTATTTGGTATATATACATATATCGAGTAAAAATTATTTACGGTATTTATGTGTATTGCGTACATTTAAGAATAAAAAAATTAGACCTTTATATTGAACGAAAACTTCCAAATAAAATAACTGTGACATTAAATATTGTTAGACCTGCGCAATACCGAATTTTAAATTGAAATCTGCGGTCTGGTAATAATTAGACTATGGACTTTTAACTACATTTTCAGATGAATGAATTCGATGAACCACATTGGGTCGTCACCAAAAATTCGTTCTTTTCATTTATTAACAAAACTGCCGAATTACAACCAATCAATCATAAAATCGTTCAATACAAATGGTTCATATTTAATCGCAGCTACTGCATTTGCAACGAGTCAAAATTAAAACCTTAAAATTGAATCACGTTAATAACGGATGTAGAACGAATATCTGTTACGACCTAATACGATCAAATTGGCGGGTAAAGATTTTAATGGATCCAGCCATGAAATTCTGAAAAGCATCCGCCAGTTTTAATAGTCGTCGAATGACTTGGGATTCTCTTAACGGCAAACAGCATCCTCTTCGTCAACGAGAATAAGTCAAGGGACTCCACCAAGTGGTTGTTAACGGTACCAGCCAGCCCGAAGAGGGCTCGCACCGTCGGACATGAAGTAGTCCGGGACTCGTACGGAACAACACCGACGGCGTCCGGTTTCGTTTATTTTCGACTCGGCAATTGTGCCCGGCACAACAATACAGAAATCACTGTCGTCTGCAGCGTAAGATGAGAACGAGAGCACCGGTGGAGGCTTGTCGATTAGAACAAAATCGAACACGCAACCCTTCTCCCAATCGTGCGAAGGGATAAGCGCCTATTGTCGACCCTAGACAGGGCACTTCCCCCGAGTCTTGTCCGCGCCAGATATAACGACAGAAGTGTCAAAATTCAAGGCTTCCGAACAATGAGCATAATGGTACAATGGTGGAAAGTGGGCGGCCCCTTTGTTCGGAATATCTAGAAACGATCAATTTCTGTCAGCCAGCTGAAAAACATCGAATTCTTCCGAGCTGCACACCTATGGGGACCACGGAGAAGCATCTGACGCTTCGGATGCGTGTTTATTGTTTTTATGGTGGACGCTGCGAGGCTAGAAGACTTTTCCGATGAAGACAGAAATCGGGAATATTACTTGCATTCGGTCCAATCGTAATTTACAATGCAGGAATATGGATACATTATTTTGAACTTCTCAAAATTATTAGATGAAAGAATGGAATTCTATTAGTCTCCGCTGCTTCTTGCAACTGACGTAGAAAATTTGTATTATGCGCAAACTAACTGTAAGGATTTGAAGAGAAAGAATCTGCGAGAGACTTTCTAAGTAACGACGAAAAATTCCAACATTGTGATGCACCGAAGAATCGTCGAAGACCATCATTGTCTGATCGTCCGAGTAACTAGCTCATTTCTCTTCAAGGAAAATCCATTAGACGAGGCCAATGATTCACAGGTCCCAGACAATAGAGTATACCGAGCCTTTTTGGTCAGTGGGCGCTTAGAAGTTTAATCGCGAGATTAACCCCATATGTATTATGAAAATGGCCCTCCTATGGGCACGCAATACGTCTACGTCCAACGCAACAATGTTGCCGGAGCCATCAAGAGCTTCTTCTATTCGTATCAAATTCTTTGAAGCGGAGCGACCGAAGAATGATGGTCGACCGAAGAATATTGCCGATACATTACGACCGTGGACACAAAAGTGACGAATTCCGAACACTGAATAAGCTGGACAAATTTTCTGCATCCGTCGCATGCAGAAAAATCTATTACACGTTGATCCCTTACCTTGCGATTATTGTCAATGGTTGTACAACGTAATCGGAATATTCGCAATGCCCAAAATGTAAACATATATTAACATATATATGTAGAATAGAATTTATTATGAGAACTATTAACTGGTTAACGATCTTCTTACTCGAGCACGAACCACTTCGGCTCGATTCGGAAACTCTCGGGTAGCTTCGGCTTCCCTTCTTTACATCACCTATCGATCGAAAATCTTACTAATCAGCTTCGTTTAATGACCGTTCGCAAAAACTACAACGTGACGATCAACGGCGTCAAGGCCAAGTCTACTCGGCTCCTCTTAAATCCTAAAATTTATAAGCAGAGATCCCTCGCGGTAGAACGCTCAAACTAGTCGACAAACATCATCAGCGGATAAGACAAACTTTTCGGTCTTCGGTTCTGTATTGCCAACATTGTTACCTACTGTAGTTAATGTTCCAGGTACGATAGAGAACTCGAGCACCGACGAGATACTGTTAAAGACTGCCAGCCTTATGGGAGATCGTGTCACTCGGACAATTCGGTGTTTTCCTACGCCCTCTAGGATTTATTCTGGCTGGAGTAAGAAACAGAAGGCCATCGACGTGTCTCGTCGGTACAGAAGGCCACTGGCAATGAGTAGAAAGATCAGCTGATATCGTTGGCGAGGCAAAAAATATCGAAACGCGTATCTCGAATACTATTAGCCACTTTTAGTAAAAAATTAGGTGGTCAGATAGCCAAAGGAGTGCTTGTCGACATCGCTGTAAAATGGAATTTTTATACCCATTAAACAGCCAGAAATAATAAATTTATCTGTGAATTGTATCGAATAAATTAAAGCGTGCGAATGTTCATGGTTTAAAAGTTATTCCGTATTTCGAATACTATTAGTTAATTAATACTATTAGCCACTTTTACTAAAAAATTAGGTGACCATGGTCTGCAGATAGCCAAAGGAGTGCTTGTCGACATCGCTGTAAAATGGAATTTTTATAAACATTAAGCAGCCAGAAATAATAAATTTATCTGTGATTTGTATCAAATAAATTAATTCGTCCAAATGTTCATCGTTTAAAAGTTTAAGGTTTACAATATTAAAAGCAAAACTCAATGACAAAAGATTCCTATTGTTCGAGCTAAACTAGCAGAGCATCGACCGAGCGACCGAAAGGACCGCCACGGCCCCGAAAAAAACTGAGCGCGCCCGCCAAAACGTTCGCCCGCAACGTAGTCAAAGGAATGCTCGTTAACATCATTAGCAAAAGGAATTTTTATAAACATTAAACAGCCAGATATAATAAATTTATCTGTGAATTGTATCGAATAAATTAACGCGTGCGAATGTTCATGGTTTAAAAGTTATTCCGTATCTCGAATACTATCAGCCACTTTTACTAAAAAATTAGGTGGTCAGATAGCCAAAGGAGTGCTTGTCGACATCGCTGTGAAATGGAATTTTTATAAACATTAAGCAGTCAGAAATAATAAATGTATCTGTGAATTGTATCGAATAAATTAATTCATGCGAATGTTCATCGCTGAAAAGTTTAAGGTTTACAATATTAAAAGCAAGACTCAAGGACAAAAGATTTCTATTGTTCGAGTTAAACTAGCGGAGCATCGACCGAGCGACCGAAAGGACTCGCCACGGCTCCGAAAAAACCGAGCGCTCCCGCCAAAACGTTCACCCGCAACGTTGTCAAGGGAATGCTCGTTAACATCATTTGCAAAAGGAATTTTTATAAACATTAAGCAGCCAGAAATAATAAATTTATCTGTGAATTGTATCGAATAAATTAATTCGTGCGAGTGTTCATCGTGTAAAAGTTATTTCGTATCTCGAATACTATTAGCCACTTTTACTAAAAAATTAGGTGGTCAGATAGCCAAAGCAGTGCTTGTCGACATCGCTGTAAAATGGAATTTTTATAAACATTAAACAGCCAGAAATAATAAATTTATCTGTGAATTGTATCGAATAAATTAATTCGTGCGAATGTTCATGGTTTAAAAGTTATACCGTATCTTGAATACTATTAGCCACTCTTAGTAAAAAATTAGGTGGTCAGATAGCCAAAGGAGTGCGTGTCGACATCGCTGTAAAATGGAATTTTTATAAACATTAACCAGCAAGAAATAATAAATTTATCAATAATTGCTGTCACAGTGATCGACATCGATCGATATTCGATGGGGTGGGGATGATAGCGCATCGCTGCGCACGTGCCGCCCGAGCACAGTGGGAGTAGTCTGTCAGTCAGTTACTCGTGGTTGCTCGTGTGTGTCGGAAGTGTCGGAACGGTCGTGTGTGTCGCGTGTGTCGGATGTGTCGCTTGTGTCGTGTGTGTCGCGTGTGCCGTGTGTGTCGTGTGTGGCGTGTGTGTCATGGCCTTGGCGGCAGGAGCGATTGGATTCCGAGACCAGGAGAACCAGTGACTTCCCAGGCGTGACAAGTGGCCTACCAGAGGTGGACCAGGGGTCATCTAGTCCCACGTCCGGCCTACTTTTAACAGCAGATCAACGAAAACCGGTAAGTAATATTCTATTATTCTTCGACGCTTCCTTTATTCTATCGTGACCAACTGTCAAAATAAAATAAACTTTCCTGTCCTTCAACTATTCTTTCAACGTACACCATCAATTATTATTTCTAACGTTCTAATTGGAATTTCCATCGGAACTTTCAATCTTCGATGCTCTATTATAAAAATATATATTTCTGATTTCGAATTGATATTTCTCGCGGATGAAGCTGTCAGACAGTACGGGTGTTGTTGCGTCCAAATTTAACTAAATTTAAGTTGGGCTTGAGATCTTTCTCTTCGATCTATTGGTGAATTTGACACTCTTGCGCGAAGTCAGCTGGTTTGATTCGCACTTATATATCTAATTTATAGATTTGGTTTACAATTGGTATTCCTCCGATCTGAGAACCTTCTGCTCTGGTTCGCTTTAGTTTTTCTCTTTGAAAGAATCAGAGCCTTCTGTCTGATTCGCCTTTGACCCCCCGTGGATCGGAGACTTCTTTTCCGATTCTCACCTTTTGTTTCGCGATAATTACTCGACATAGCCGCGAAATTTAGTAAGTAAGTAAGCAAGTAATTTATTTAATTTCGGCCTCGCGGCCAAGAAATTGAGCTTGGCTTTACATATCTTCTGTATCACTCATCCTTCCATCCATCCATTCTTCCACCCATTCATCCATATCCTATGCCATTTGTTAATCTCATCTAGTCTAACCAAACCTAGTCTAATCTGATCTATTCTAATCTATCCTATTATCTTACTTCTAAAAATTGCCTCTCTTCTTCTGCCTCTCCTCCCTCTTTTCTTTTGGTTTTTTCTTTCCTTTTTGCTTCCACACTCCTAAGCCAGTTTACTGTTTCTCTCACTCTTTTACTTTGTACTATCTTTTCTGTACTTAAATTTGTTCTTTCCGTCTCGTCACACCATGCACCTTCTCTCCTCCTCTTTCCTCCTATTGCATTCGTTCTGACTCCCTTTCGGGTCTCTTGTGCAGCAACCTCCTTGTGGTGAGACCTGGGCAATCGGCATTATCCTCTATTTGTAAGAACTTCTAATATCTTACAAGTACTGGATATTATCGAGCTAATAGCTGCACATTTACAATTTTCGCTGACTATGTGTAGTAGAATTTAAGACTTGTCAAATATGATAACATGTATATTTAATTGAATTCTGTATGAATGTACCGACAGCTAGCTTTCAGTCGGCCAAGGGTACATCAATTCTATCTTCGTTTACCATAGGCCAATCTACAGTTCGTTATTTCGAAGTATCTATTCAGTCAGTGAAAACGACAATTTTTATTTCTGAATTTCAAATTCTTGACTTTGGAACTTTCACACGTCCCTTTTCTGAAAATTTTCATGTTATTTAAAATTGGTATTCCTTCGATCGGAGGTCCCTCAGGGGCTTACTCACGGATGGGGCCGTGATTGAGTACGGGGAGTCGCGTCCCTGGGGCAACCCGAATCGTCTATAGGCAGCACTCGTGAGCGGGGTTACTTGGGCTCTCGTGAGAATGGGGGTTGATTTGATCTCTTCATATTGTATTCGCTCTCGTCTGCAGTATTTTGTTTTGGATTCATCATCTTGTCGTATTTGCACTCGTCTGCAGGATTTTCTTTTCTTTCCATCCCCATGTCGTATTTGCACTCGTCTGCTGGATTTTCTTTTCTTTCCAGCCTCATGTCGTATTCACACTCTTGTGCGGGGATATGTATTGTGTCTAACAATTATTAGTCTGCTTCAGCTAAAACACGTCGAACGAAGAGGACACATCGAACGAAGAGGATACATCGAACGAAAAGGATACATCAAACGAAAAGGATACATCGAACGAAGAGGATACATCGAACGAAGAGGAAACATCGAATGAAGAGGACAGACCACAAAGCCTGACTTGTATTTTTAAGTTTCAGCTTGCGTGCGTTAGTTATTAAGATTGTATATCATCGTCGTTAATATGTCGAGTAATAATTGTCATAGCTTCACTTTGCTGAGCACGATTGAATTACTCCCACACAGGGTTCTGCTGTGTCGGACCTTGCTTGTATGTACCAGACCGGCTGGTGCCGGTATTCGGCGTCGATACATTGAGAGGGTTGGTTCATTGAGACCTGCTCTCTCGTGTAGCCATGCTACAGTGTCCTCTCTGGTCGTCATTCTATCCGAGTCACCTCAACGCTTTGCGTTGCTTGGTGGCAGGTAGTTGTCGGGGAAATGGGATATCGTTAGAACACTTCTCGTGGTCATCTCTCTTGGTGAGGACGCGTTGGGTATTGGTTCTGGCCGGAGTTGGGATGCAAGCATTGTACGCGCCGCGTCACCTTCAAACCATAGTCTTCTGCTCTTGTTTCTCACTTTGAAACAATCAGAGCCTTCTGCCTGATTCGCATTTGGCCCACCGTGGATCGTAGACTTCTTCTCCGATTCACGTCTTTTGATCCGCAATAGTTACTCGACATGCGTAATTTAGTATAAGTTCGTCATTGTAAGAAAGGGAGCCAGGAGAAATATTGAATTCGTTCTGACTCCCTCTCGGGTCTCTTGTGCGGCAACCTCCTCGTGGTGAGACCTGGACAATCGGTATTATCCACTATTCGTAAGAACTTCTAGTATCTTATGAATAAAAAATAATATCGAGCTAATAGCTGCACTTTTAATAAATATGTTGATTTTCAATAAATTTTATTCCTACTCCCATTCTCTTCCATAACATTTTGCAATTTCATCTTTCTTCAGAACAAAATATATGTATTATTCAGGCTGGTTCTCTGGTTCTATTTAGGTAAAGAGCGCGGAACCACCTTACAATTTTTATTACAGAAATTCAAATTGTTCGCTTCGGAACTTTCACAAGTTCCTCTTCTAAAAATTTTCATATCTCGTTTGAAATTCGTATTCCTCCGATCGGAGATCCCTCAGGGGCTCGCTCACGGATAGGAACGTGAGCGAGTACGGGGAGTCGCGTCCCCGGGGCAACTCGAATCGCCTATAGGCTGCACTCGTGTGCGGGGTTAGATGGGCTCTCGTGAGCTGGTTAGATTCGTACTCGTGTACGTGGTTAGTTTGGCTCTCGTGAGCTGGTGTTGGGTTGGCTCTCGTGAGCTGGTATTAAGTTTGCACTCGTGTGCTGGATATTTGTTGCATGTAATTATTATTTGTTTGTTTCAGATAAAATTCACTAAGAAGAGGAGGATACTTCAAGACGTTTGCGGCGTAGTCTTAAGTCAGTTTTATATGCCGAGGAATATTGTCTTAGCGTCACCCCCGAACCAGAACCTTCTGCTTTGGTTCACGTTTCTTCTCTGCAAATCAAAGCCGTCTGCTTTGATTCTCCCCTCTGTTGCGGTTTAGACTTTTGTTCCACAATCATTCCTCGGCTTGCGTGCGTGCGTGCGTTAATTTTTAAG